>CAUYRH010133604.1:0-41817 GCA_963574655.1 Perodicticus potto
GGGAAGGGGAGGGAGAGGGTGGGGGGAGAGAGGATAAAGGGTAGGATCACACCAGTGGTATATATTTGAATGGTCAGGAGAAAACTTCTAAATACGGATCAAAAATGTTCTCACATAGTAATGAGAAAGTCTCTTGAATGTTATCACAATCAGGTTGATAAAAATATCTCCAATTGTATCTGAAGCCCGCACACTGTACCCCATGATTGAATTATTGTACACAGCGATGATTCAATAAAAAATAAATAAATAAATAAATAAATAAATAACGAGGAAAAAAAAGAGGGGGGGGAGATAAGATTGTGCAGAAACCTATAGACTGTAAGAGACTTAAAAGAGAGCAATTACACAAGCGTACCTTATTTGGCTCTTGATTTAAACAAACAGCAAAAAACCAAAAAATAAAACAGCTTAACAATTTGTTACATTTATGAGACAATTGGAAATGTGAATACCCAAAGGATATTTGATATTAAGGAATTTTATTAATTTTTTTACTGCCTTTTTAAAAATTCATGGTACAATAAACATAAAAAAATTTACCATATTAGCCATTTGTAAGCATACAATTCAGTGACAATTAAGTGCATCCATAATGTTGTACAACCATCACTGCTATTTGTTTCCATATATAAGTATTTTTAAAGTATAATGTGGTATTGTGGTTTTTATTGTTATCATTTTTAGAAAGAAGGTCTCTGCTCTGTCACTTAGGTTGGAGTGCAGTGGTGGGATCATAGTTCATTATAACCTCAGCCTCCTGGGTTCAAGGAATCTTTTTGCCTCGGCCTACTGAATAGCTGGGACTATAGGTAGACCCCACCGCACCTGGCTAATTAAAACAAATTTTTTTTGTAGATACAGGTTCTCACTATGTTGTTCAGGCTGGTCTTGAACTCTTGGCTTCAAGCGATCCTCCTACCTTGGCCTACCAAAGTGACTTGGTTACAGGCAAGAGCTGGTATTATAGGTTTTTCTAAGGACTTTTTTTTTTTTTCAAGAAACTGAATAAAATGCTTGTTAGTCCTCTGTTTTCCTGCTGCTCATAGGATAAAATCTCATACCATGGCCTCCAAGTCTAGCTCCTGCAGTCACATCTCCAGATGTCCTCTCTGCATCACCCCCACCTTCAGACCATGGCCACATTGTGACTTTCGTGGGCCCCAGGTATACTTGCCTTCATTCATAAAGTATATTTAATGAATATGTTACTATAAAGACTAATACATGAATATTATATAATAAAGCATTTTTAAAATTTCAGATTAGTATGAGGTTACAATTAGGTTACATTGTTTGCATTTGTTAGGTAAAGTCCCCATTGTAGTTGTGCTCCTCACCCAGGAGCTGTGCCATGTATCCCTAATAAAGCATCTTCTTCGACCTAAAAGTTCATTGTTTTCCTTATGAATTTAAAGAAATTCAAATATTTTCACAAGCTCCTTTTTATACCATAGGCCCTGGACACACACCTACTGCAACTAATGGGTAAGTCAGCTCTGCTTTACAAGTTCAGTTTTTATTGCCCCAACACTTGGCCCCCTTTACCTTACCAAGCCCAATTCCCCCAGGGAGAAGCTTCCCTGACTGCCCTGAGTTCCCGTGGCCCTAGCACATGTGTTCCTGCTTCCCTCACCCCTGGGCTTCATGAGGAACATCATGGTGGGAACCACATATTGGTGTGGTTCTTTGGTTAATATCTGTCTCTTCCATCAAATTATCCATCTCCGCACCCCCAGCATCTAGCCCAGGCTTGACATATGTTGGTGCCCAGTAACAGGTATCTGCTGACCATAGTTAGGTAACAATGCCTTGTATATTTGAACATTGCTAAGAGAGTGGATTGGAAGTGTCCTCCCCACAAATACATGACAAGTGTAGGCGAGAACGCCTATGTTAATTATCCTGATTCAGCCATTCCGCCATGTTAACATATTTCAAAACATGGCCTTGTACCCCCTAAATATGTACAATTGTATCTGTCAATTAAAAAAAATGCAAAGGAAAACACTGGCTGAATAAATAGTAAATAAAAATTAGGGGTGAGAAGTAGTGTCTTAAAACATTCAAATAGGAAAAGGGAAAATGTCCAGAGAGACACCAAAAGGTTAAGAATTTCTTTTTGGTGAGAGAGTGTAGAGAGCAGAGAGAGTGTAGGAATGACTGAGGATTTTTCTACCCTTGGTTATACTTATGGGCATTTTCTAGTATTTTCTCAATAAGCATCTGTCATGTG
This sequence comes from Perodicticus potto, assembly GCA_963574655.1. Lineage (NCBI taxonomy): Eukaryota > Metazoa > Chordata > Mammalia > Primates > Lorisidae > Perodicticus > Perodicticus potto. Next base: position 2,237 of record CAUYRH010133604.1, read on the forward strand.
TGTATTAACAACCAAACACTGCAGAGAAGCATCCTTTTTGTTTGTTTGTTTTGCAGTTTTTGACTGGGGCTGGGTTTGAATCCGCCACCTCGGGCACGTGGGGCTGGCACCCTAGTCCTTTGAGCCACAGGCACCGCCTGTTTGTTTTGAGACAGAGTTTCACTCTGTTGCCCAGGGTAGAGTGCCATAGCGTCACAGCCACAGCTCACAGCAACCTCCAACTCTTGGGCTCAAGTGATCCTCTTGTCCCAATCTCGTGAGTAGCTGGGACTACAGGTACCTGCCACACACCTGGCTAGTTTTTCTATTTTTAGTAGAGACAGGGACTTGCTCAAGCTGCTCTTGAACTCCTGAGTTCAAGCAATCCACCTGCCTTGGCCTCCCAAAGTGCTAGGATTACAGGTGTGAGCCGCTGCACCGGCCATAGAGAGACATCCTTTCCAGACAGGTACGCACAGAAAGACGCTACTGACTAAAAGCTCTTTGAAGCATGGCTTCTGTCTATCTTGCTCGCTGCAGTGTCCCTAATGATGGGCACATTCTAGGAGCTCCATAAATATTTGTTGACTGATGGGACGATGATCCCGGGGGCCAGAGTTGGAGAAAGGGCTGGGGACAACAGCAGGAAGGAGACTGCTCCCTTGCCTGGGTGAAAGACACAGTCAGCAGAAGAGGAGGAGTCAGGGTTCTTTCACAGGTAGAATGATCAGGACTCAGAGAGACAGGACTCCTCTTACCTGGGCAACTGGACAGATTGCCAAGTAGGGAGGGAATGAGGCAGGGAGAGCACAGCAGTGGGACAAAGACAATGAGTGTGCCTCAGGACTTCTATGTGTAAGGTGCTCTGGGCACACCTGGATGAAGAAACTCTTGGGGCAGTGGGAACAGAGGACCAGGAATTCAGAAATCTGAAAGGACAGATTTAGGGGTCATGGCCCCCATTGGTGGCTGTCTTCTCCCAAGTGGATCATACTGCCTCACTCCCGCTCCCGGTTTGAAAAGCCCAAGAAGTTGGCAGCTGTGGCTCTCTTCAGAGCTCTTAGAGTAGAAGAGGAAGATTCCCTGAGACACGATGCAAACCAGTCCCAGGGATGAGACAGAAACTGGGGAGAACTGGACTAACCCTCTGGATGGAGGATTGGAACTGAAACAGCCAAGAATTACATGTACTGAGTCTGAGTCCAACCTGAAGTTTAAGAAAACAAACACATAAGAGCTCGAAGAGAGGCAGATGGAGCTGGAATCAGGCCGTTCTGTTCAGCAAGAGGCCCTTGGCTCGCACCTACTGAGTCGTTCTTCAGCTTATGCCTAGACTGAAACCACTTCTCATTCCAGGCGCGTCCTCGCTCTGCAATGGGCCTGTGAGTCACTGGGAAAAGAGAATTCTATTAACAAAGATTCAGTCAGACTCCAGCTGTGACCCAAAGGTGGGGTGCGCCTGTGCACCCTCCCCCAGGCAGCCAGGGTGGCCGTGCACCATTCATTCCTGCTGCTGGCCACTGTGTCTGGTTCTCACCGCCATCGCCATCGGAGCTCACTAGCTGCCTCCAAGTTTTTATATCAAAATGTAAATGTGCCCTCCATGGCAACACTTCCCAGTGGCCAAGAACTTGTTGCAAATTTGTTTTTCAATTCCCTTTTTTCCTGGATGGTTAGCTAGAATCAGGATGCTAGGAGAAAGAGGCTTTAATGTGGGAAGGGAAGGTCAGCAGCTGTTGCATAATGTAGTGTGATGCAGGGGAAGGGGAGCATCTCGAAGGCTGAGGGCGTGTGTGGGGATGGAGCATAGCACGGGAGGGGCCTGCACGAAGTGGGGCGGTCCTGCTCAGATGTGTGGAGAAGGACGCCAAAGGACCCAGGGGGCTGCTGCTGTGAGAAGCTCACACCCTCCACGCTCTGCGCACCTGCACAGACTGTTCTCTGGATCCCTAAGCTCCATGTTGGTTCTCCAACGGCATGGAAAAACCCTTGTAGGCAAGGCCTTTCTTTATACTTCTGTGTCCTTCAAATCTCTTGGCACCACCGTGAACACATATTCTGTGCTCAAGACATGCCCACGGTTAGCTCAGGGAGAAAGGCCTAGCTAGAAGTCAAACATTCACCAGGCATACCGATCACCTTCAACAGGCTTTGCAAACCACTGTGGCATGTGGAAACAGTGAAGAGCTCTGCAAACAGCTGCAGTCTCAATGAACATCTGCCTCATTGCCTACTTGGCACTCTGCCCAGTTGCCCAGGTAAGACAAATCCTGAGTGTCAATCATCCTATCTGTGAAAAGACCCAATCTCCTCTTCTGTTGACTGTGAAGTGCCCTGGTCTGTCTTTCACCCAAGCAAGGCTCTGGAAACACCTGCTAGTTTTGCAAACAGCTGTGTATTTTATAACATTTACAATTTTAAATGATAATTTAGAAATTTTAAGACAATTATACACCAGAAGGTCTGCAAATAGGGGAGGACTCTGCAAACAACTGCAGGATTTGTGAACAGCATTTTTTTTTGCAGAAACCGACAAGCTCTGTAATCACCTGCAGTTTTCAAGCAACTGGAGGTTCTGAAAATAGCCATAGGCTTTACAGTGTTGATAAAAATAAACTACAGGTCCAAATCTCAGAACACTATTAGAGTTTTTCCTTTTCCTTTTTTTGAGACAGAGTCTCAAGCTGTCGTCCTGGGTATAGTGCCATGGCATCACAGTTCACAGCAACCTCAAACTCTTGGGCTTAAGCCGTTCTCTTGCTTCAGTCTCCCAAGTAACTAGAACTACAGGCGCCTGCCACAATGCCTGGCTATTTTTTGGTCGTAGTTGTCATTGTGTTTGGCAGGCCAGGGCTGGGTTTGAACCCTCCAACTCTAGTGTAAGTAGCCGCTGAGCTACAGGTGCCGAGTCTACGAGAGCTTTTGAAACTGATCATCACTTATTCTTTCCACAAGAAATAGTATCTTAGGATAAAGATGGGAAGGGATGAAAGGAAGACAAATAGATTTGATAAAGAAGCTTAGGGGTCCTGGTTGGGTTGAAAAGTGTCAAATTACTTCAACAAACACTGAAAGATCCAGGCAGACTGGGAAATGTACAGAGCCATGGTCCCTTGTTGCTCATAGAAATTCAGACAGTCTTTGGGTCCTTTCTGAGAGGCACTGGGAATACTTGCACACAGCTTAGAGTTATTTCCTTCTGTGTTGTGATTGCTGTATACATGGGTCATGCCCCTGGTTATCAAGTGGAGCAATAAAACCCATCATAATCTACCTAATACTGAACTAAAGGTGACTGACACCTCTGCTGAAGGTTGCTGGCATCAGGGCTGGGACAGTCTTCTCTGTGGGGACATACACTCTAAGGGCAAAGAGTGAACCAGAACTGGAACGGGACTCCATGCACATGGCACTTCCCGAGAACATGATCCCCATATGCTCCTGTGTGTCCTTGAGGACCTGAGAAGCGTGGGGATGGTGCTGCTGCATTTGCTCAATCAAAGTAGGCTTCCTGTAGGAGGAGATAAGCACAATACACCAGCTGGGCAGGAGGTAGGGGGTGGGAGGAGAGGGCTGCTGAGGCAGGAGGAAGGAGCAGTCCTGGGGAAATGTTGATGCCAGTGCACATAACCTATCTGGCTGTGTGGCCTTGGAAAGATCATTTAGCTTCAGTGTCATTTTCTATGGGCAATAGGTACAATAGAAGTACCTACCTCATAGGACTGATGTGAGGATTGACTTCATGTAATGAAAGTGCTTCATGATGGCATGAAGTTACCTCCACCTGTGTTAGTGAGATGGCGGTAATGGAGATTATGGTAGTAGGTTTCTAGAATTTCCACAGCAAAGTACCACAAACTGGGTGGCTTAAACAACAAAAATGTATCGTCTCACAGTTCTGGAGGCTACAAGTCCAAGATCAGGTGTTGGAGGGTTGATTCCGTCTGAGTCCTCTGAGGGAGAATCTGTTCTGCCTGTCTCCTGGCTTCTTATGACTTGCTGGTGATCTTTGGCTTGTAGACTGCTACAGTCCAAATGTCCCCTCCAAAACTTATGTTGACACTTAATCTCCACTGTAGCCGTATTGAGAAACAGAGCCTTTAAGAGGTGATAGAATCAGGAGGACTTTGCACTAATCCATTCATGTTTAATGAGCTAATGGGTTCTCATGAAGGGAAACTGGTGGTTTTATAAGAAAAGGAAGAAAGGTGTGTATGGTGGTGCACGGCTGTAGTGCTCCCAGTTCTGGAGGCTAAGGTGAGAGGATTGCTTGAGCCCAGGAGTTCAAGTTTGCAGACAGCTATGATCATGCCACTATTCTCCAGTCTGGGCAACAGACTGAAACCCGGTGTCTAAAATAAATAGATAGATAAATAAATAAGAGGAAGAGAAGGGGCTCACCCAGCCCCTAGCCAGATGATGACCTGCACTGCCTTGGGACCCTGTAAAGAGTCTCTAACTAGCAAGAGGATCTCACCAAAACCAGCCCCTTGACTTAGGCTTCTCATTCTCCATAACTGTGAGGAATAGGCTCCTTTTTCCTTTTATAAATTACTCAGTTTCGGGCCTTCTGTTATAAGCGTGAGAAAGCAGGCTAAGACACAGAGCCAGCACCCCAATCTGTACTTGCAGGTTCACCTGGCATTCTCCCTGTTTGTACCCCTCTGTGTCCAAAGTTCCCGCTTTTTACAAGGATACCTGTCATACTGAATTAGAGCTCACTCTCGTGGCTTCATCTTCACTCAATTCTGCAAAGACCCCATTTTCAGATAAGATCACATTCTGAGGTGCTGGGAATTACGACTTCAGTGTCTTTTGGGGGACATGATTTAACCCATAACAGTGGTGATGAAGATGACAATATGGTGATGATGGTGATGGTTTTGGTAATGGTGGAGGAGAAGGGGAAGGAGGATATTCTTCAAGATGAAATTCCATGCTTCACTTTGAATTCTCATATTTTCAAGGTGGAAGAGGACTTAGGGACCTAGAATATCACCTGGAATCCTCCCTTAACCACAACCATATTTCAGTGTGTTACTCTTCCTTTCCCTCCCCAAGTAGTGCTTCAGTGTTACATCCTCAGAAAGGCCATCCATCACCAGCCCATTCAAAGTAGTTTCTTTCATTCTTCTGCTTTACAGCCTCTATTCACTTCCTTCAGAGCCTTCTTCACAACTGCAATTATACATCGACTTGTTGGTTTATTGGTGCGATGTCTGGCCTTTCAATTAGACCTGGCCATGAGTGTAAGGATCTTTCTGTTTTGCTCACCAAAGTATATCCAGCTGTTAGCACTGAGGGTGGCATGGAATAGAGGCTTAATACATGAGGGAGTTAATAAGAAAACACAGGCCGGGCACAGTGGCTCATACCTGTAATCCCAGGACTTTGCGAGGCCGAGGTGGGTGGATTGTCTGATTTGGACACCAGCCTGAGCAAGAGCGAGACCCCATCTCTAAAAATAGCCAAGCATTGTGGCAGGCGCCTGTAGTCCTAGCTACTTGGGAGGCTGAGGCAAGAGAATCTCTTGAGCCCAAGAGTTAGAGGTTACTGTGAGCTGTGATGCCAGGGCACTGTACTGAGGGGCGACGAAGTGAGACTCTGTCTCCAAAAGGAAAACACATAGCACTGCAAGGGAACAGCGGTCCTCATGTCTTTGCTTTTCCTTGTCTCTGTGTGCCTGGTAGTCAGTTCCACGCACGTAGGGTTTGGAAAAGAGGCCTGTTCCTTGTCTAGTGTCAGACCTTGCCCATTTTAGGCCTGAATAAATAACTCTAGCATGGAATTGTAGTCGACTTCACTCTTCCATGACTGGTGACTTTGGGCTTCGATTCTCTACTTCCTGTTCTGAGTCCACTCTCCCAATCTAAGGCAGAGGTCCGCGTGAAGCGGCGGTGTCATCAGGAAGGCAGGTGGCAAGTCGTTTCGGGCAGCACTGTATGGATATTCCCAAGGTTCTGCACAAGCATAGCACTAGGCTGTGTCATTTTATAAGTCTCTGTATAAACAGATAGCAGGGAGCCCTCGGCTGTGACAGATGATAAGGAATAAAGAGACATAGAAACCACAGCCCCAGCTTTCATCCCAGCTGAGCCCGTGTTTGCTGTTTGCTCAGGTGTGGTGGCCCTTCCCTTGTCACAGCATAGATTGCATCACCTGTTGTCCTGGAGGAGAAGGGGTTAATCTAGGGGATGGAAAATAAATAAGCACACACTCCATGGCAACACCCCTCACACACACAGCACATCCTCTCGGAGCAATGCCCTCATGCTTAGAGAACAAAGGACAACTGTCCCCTTCACTTTCTGTGAAGTTTGCCAGGCACTGGGAAATACGTGTTTATTATTTTTTTAATAATTTATTTTGAAATCATTTCAAATTTACAGAAGCATTGCAAGAATGTTGCAAGAACTCCCTTATCCCCTTCATTCACATTCTTGAACTTTCCACCACATTTGCTTTGTCACCCTCTCTTTTTATACGTGCCCATTCACGTTGTCTGATTTGAGAGGCACACACGATGTCTGCCAATACAAGAGTAACTGCCCGTGTAAAGTGCTTGACAGCTCTCCAAATTAGGGCACTGACACTGGCACAAGGCATCTGTCCAGTCCGTAGACCCCGTTCAGGTATTACCCATGGCCTCCACAACGTCTCAGATTGAATCCAGGACCATGTGCTGCCTTCACTTCTTGTATCTCACCCCTCTCCTTCAATCCAGAACAATTTCTCAGTCTTTCTTTAGCCGTCTTCAGCAGTTCAGGCCTTTTATTCTGTAGGGCAGCCCTCACCTTCAGCTCATCTGATGTTTCTCATGACCAGATTGGGGTCACGCACACATTCTCGACAATAAATACATACCGCAGAAATGTTCCCACCTCCCTCCCTCAGTCAAGTTGGGGTCTGCCAGGCTGCTCCACCATAAAGTCCCCCTCTCCCTTCTGTAAAAAATAAATATATTTTTGGTAGATAATATGAGATTATGCCAATATGTTGTCCCTTATCAAATGTCTGCCCCCAGCTTTCACATTTGTTGACAACTCTCATCTGAATCAAATGCCACTGTGGTGGTTGCTGACGGCGATGTCTCTATTTCTCTCCTTCCTTCCACTATCTACTGGTATAAGGAAAACCTTCCTTTCTCTCCCAGTTGTTTGTTTATTTATATCAAGATGGACATGTGAATTCCTATTTTATTTGATTGGTTGAAATCTGTTAATATTTATTTTAACGTTTAACATGTCCCAGATTGGGCCAGCAAGACCCCCTTCAACCTGACTTATTGTGTCCTTTGATATGTCCTGGTCATTTTTTGAGCATTTTCTTACTTTTTGGTGCATTAAATGTCCCAGGCTCATTTGTACTGTCCCTGCTTTAGTTCTGGAATATGGACCTCCAGTTCCTGTTAGTGGAAAGTAGTACTTAGGAATGAAGATCTGGGAGTCTGGGGGTGCTGTTGTTACTGGGGTGACATTACTTCCAGGCCTTCTCAAAAGATGAAGCTAGGATACATAAACACACACACGTAAACACAGTTCCCATGTTCGCAGTGGTTACGTTCTATAAAGTTGCCACAAACAATGAACTGGCAAATTACCGAACCATTGCTCCTATGGCCAATACAAGGCTACGTTCCTGTGAGCCTCTGGTCACAGTATTTCCATCAAGCAACCTACAACTTCATTTTACCTTATTTAATGTACAAGTATACAGTTGATTCACTAATACTGAACTCACAGCCACTAGCCCTGTAATTCCTACTTGAACAAAGCTTATCTACCACATGCATTTTCTCTGTAAGACACATCGTGACTTTCTCATGCTAAGAAGCGTTAGACAGGCTGGACACGGTGGCTCATGCCTATAATCCTAGCACTCCGGGAGGCCGAGGCAGGTGCATTGCTTGAGCTCATGAGTTCAAGACCAACCTGAGCAAAAGCAAGATTTGGTCTCTACTAAAAATAGAAAAACTGAGGCAAGAAGATTGCTTGAGCCCGAGTTGGAGGTTGCTGGGAGCTATGATGCCACAGCACTCTACCCAGGGTGACAGCTTGAGACTAAAGAAGCACTAGACAGCTCTGTAGCAGTACACTTGAGGTCTTTAAACACCCAAATCACCAACCAAGAGCACAAAATGCAAAAAATGTGGCACCAAACAGACCACAAAAGTACACTTGTGTACAGTCTGAGAATCAAAATGAAAAGGCCAAGTGCTGCCCATTCAGTCTCAGGACGGGGGACTGTGCATAATGGGCAACTCAGATTTTTTATGGCTTTGTGCAGAAATGATTGGGAAAGTGCCATGAGTACTGATTCGAGGGTTACAGATAAATTTTAGCAAGTAGACAAATTTACAAATACAGCCTCTGTGAATAATGACGATCAACTGTATATACATACACATACATAATACAAACACCACACACAGACATCTACAGCTGTTTTAGTAACTATCTGTGTAAATATATATGTATTTTTTTCAAGACAGAGTCTCAATTTGTCGCTCTCGGTAGGGTACCGTGGCATTACAGCTCACATCAACGTCAAACTCTTGGGCTGAGGTGATTTTCTTTCCTCATCCTTCCAAGCAGCTGGGACTACAGGTGCCCACTATAACACCTGGCTATTTTTAGAGACGGGGTCTCGAACCCATGAGGCAATCCACCCGCCTCAGCCTCCCCAGTGCTAGGATTACAGGTGTGAACCACTGCACCTGACCTGTGTAAGTATATTTTAAAACTGTGAGTTCAGATCAATACTTCTGATTCTGATCCCAGACTTCTTCCCTGCTTTCCTCTTTTCCATGTTATTAAGCACTCTCCTGATGGTGGGGATCCTGCTCGCCTCTGAACATGAACTTAATTGCTCCATCAGCTTGCCCTCCTCAGCCAGCAGCCTCTGGGCTGTGTCCTCCACAGTGCTCTGGGGGGTGGGGGGGGCCTTCACTGCTTCATCCCTCAGCTGCCCACAGACCACTGTGCTGACACTTCAGCTAGGAGATGGAGGGGAATCTCAGGCTCCCGATCATCTCACATTGGCCTTAGGTAGCCAGGGCAAGTATTTCTCACCCATTTTTCACATGAGGCTGGTAGCTGTTGTGTCTTCTACCTGTGAGCAGCAGCAATAACAACAGGAACAGAGGGTGTAGACGGTGCCGTGTCTCAGAGTGGTCCAGTTTCTTAGTCCAGCCAGCACATTAGCTTCCCTGGGGAGCATTTCAGGAAGACTAAAGCACAAGACTTTCCCCTAGGAAATGAGAAAGGGATCTCTGGAGATGAGATGCCCGCAGTGTGCTGTTTGGAAGCTCCCTGGGGCATCTCATTGTGTGGGGTTGAGAGTCCCTGTTACTGCAGATCAAGTTTCCTGTGTCTCCCGAGAGCTGTTCCATCTTAGCAGACCTCTACCCTCTGATGAGCCTCGGCTTAGACAACTATAAAATGGAATTAACAATACCCACTTCAAGTGTTGTTTTTATACCCTGCCATCATTGCCCTGAAGGTCCTCTCTCATGCACCAACCTCCTCATTCTCACGACTCTCCTCACCTTTCACCTGGCTCCCTTTTGGAATCTTACTCTCGCTCACCCCCTGTCTCCATCACTGTGCTTTCTTCCCCGTTCCTCTTACGCTCACATTTTCCAGACCTTTACAAATGTCACCTCCTCCAAGAAGTGTTCCTAAATTGGTTCAGCCCTCACTATCTCCTTCTCTGGAGCCACATTTTTTAAAACTTTTTTTTTTTTTTTTTTAGAGTGGTAAAATATGTATACCATAAAATTTGCTATTTCTTTTTTTGAGACAGTCTCACTTTGTCACTTTGTCATAGATAGAGTGCCATGGTGTCATAGCTCACCACAACCTCAAACTCTTGGGCTTAAGTGATCCTCTTGCCTCAGCCTCCCAAGTAGCTGGGACTACAGGTGCCCACCACAACACCTGGTTATTTTTAGAGATGAGGGTCTCACTCTTGTTCAGGCTGGTCTCAAACTCCTGAGCTCAGGTGATCCACATGCCTCGGCCTCCCAGAGTGCTAGGATTACTGGCCTGAGCCATTGCACCCGGCCAAAAATTTGCTATTTTAATCATTTTTTTTTTTTTGTGGGGATGGGATCTCACTATGTTGCCCAGGCTGGTCTCAAACACCTGGCCTCAAGCAATCCTCCTGCCTTGGGTTCTCAAAGTGCTGAGATTATAGGCACAAGCCATTATACTAGGCCACAACCACTTTTAAATGTATAATTCAGTAATATCCAATATTCAATATTACATTTACAATATGGTACAACTATCACCACTGTATATTTCCAGAGCTTTTCATCCCCCCCAGTAGAAATGCTGTACCCATTAAGCAATAACTCCCATCCCTCTAGTAACCTCTAATCTACTTTCTGTCTGTATGAACTTAAGTATCCTAGATATTACATACGGGTGGAATCATGCAGTATTTTTCCTTTCCTGTCTGGTTTCCTTCACTTAGCATAATATTTTCAAGGTTCATCCGCATTGGGGCACGCATCAGAACTTCATTCCTTTTTATGACTGAATGATATTCCATCATGTTTATATCCCCTGTTGTGTTTATCCATTCATCTGTCTGTGGACACTTGGCTATTGTGACTAATGCTGCCATGAACATCAGCAAGCAAGTATCTGTTTGAGTTTTTGCTTTAGGCAGTGTTTTTAAAGATAAAATCACAAATTGGTTGTTATGTTTTTAGGTCATTTTTTGTTTGAATTGGATTGTGGAGGCCAAAGACTGTATCTTAAACTTGTCTCACCCCCCTCCTTACTGTCCAACAGGTCTGAGTGATGGTTCAGTAAATGCTTGCTGACTGAGGGCATTTGGAATGTGACATTTAGGCAGTGAGGGAGGCTGATGTGTTCATCACAGGTCATGTCCAGGGCCTCGTCTGACAAGCAGGTCCATTCCAGCCCTGTTGCTGGGTTGAGGGAGGCTGGAGGGTAGTGGAGCAAGACGATCTAAAGTCCCAGGGCTGGAACTTCCTCCCCCAATCTTGATTTGGCATTTGTAAAAGAGATATATTCTAGGTTTTAGTCAAGGCTCCTACCTCAGAGCATGAACTCCATTTACTCTGGTCTTAAATTGGCCGTTTTCTCAATCCTCCTGCAGGCCTCCAGCCCCCCCATTAGCCTGGGTCACATCTCAGTGCATTTGCCCCTGCAGTGCTCCCGTTACCTCCTCTGGCTGCCTGCTACTTAGTCACCAAGGCTGAAGCCAGGGCAGCTCCTCTACGAAGCCTCCCTGGATCTCATGGACTTTCTTTTTCTTTTTAGACAGAGCCTTACTCTGTTGTTCAAGCTGGAGTGCAGTGGCATCCTCTTAGCTTATTGCCGCTTTCAACTCCCAGACTCAAGAGGTCCTCTTGAGTAATTAGGACAATAGGTGCATGCCACCATGCCTGGCTAATTTTTTCTTGTTCTTTTTTGTAGAGATAAGGTCTTGTTGCTCAGGCTAGTCTCCACCTCCTGACCCCAAGTGATCTTCCCATCTTGGCCTCCCAATGTGCTGGGATTTAAGGTGTGAGCCATTCATTGTGTCTGGCCTGGTACCCACAGAGTTCTGTAGTTACCCCATTTTCAGAATTTATGGTATGGATCTGCAGTTGCTGGTTAATTTCTGGTCTCCCCTAGCCACTAACTATCACCCCATATATGGCATTAATAAAGTCCTTTTTATTCAGTCTAATCTGTGGAACACTGCCTAGCACTCAGCAAACCCTCCATAAAGATCTGTGAGATAAATGGATATGAAAGATCTCTGCCTTTGATGTCTGGCTATTGTTTTATTTATTTTTTTGTAAAGGTAATACATTCATCTGATTCAAGAGTCAGTAAGTCTTTCTCCTACCCTTCCTTTAGCCCCAGCTTTCACCCTACTTGGGTTTTCCCCCCTCACTTCTCAATGTGTCTAGAGAATAGTGTTGTCACTGCACAAATATTGTCTCTGTTCTTTTACACAACTGTGTAAGATTCCATTATTTGGATATACCATGATTTCTTGAACCGGTGCCCTATAAATGGACATTGAGTTGGTTTCCAGCTGTTTGCTAATATTCCCAAGGCTTCCACGAATTACCTTATATATATCATAGGACCTCTGTAAGTTGAACACCCAAGGGACTGTAACAAACTGGTCACCATAAGCAACTTCCATTGAATACATGTGGTGCACATCTGGTTTATAAAATTAAGTGAACTTAAGGAGGTGATGAATGTAGGGAGGTGGTCAACCATGGAGGCTCTACTGTAATAATTTTGTGTGTATGTGATCTGTAAGACAAATTCTTCTTGGTGAAATTTCTGGGTTGCAGAGGATCTGAATTTGTAAATTTAAATGTGATGGGCAATTGATCTCTACAGAGGCTGCTGATGCTGTTTAAAGATCTGGTCATTTAGAATATTTTCCCATATGACACTCATCCAGAGACAGTGGAGTGACTCACAAGGAAACGTTTGGTCCAGGATGTCCACTAGCAGCTTACAAGATTGTCAGAAGCATCATTCTCTACACTATCACCACTATCATAGTCACTATCATCATTAAAAGTTTTTAAAACTTTGCTTGACAACTGACAATCTGCAGGTTCTACAATAAACAGATACCATTCCTGTCCTCAGGGGCCTTCTGGTCCAAGATGGCAGCTGGAGTTCCAGCCAGCATGTTGACATTTGAGCAGGGAAGGAGAATGAGAAACAGGGCAAAAGGATACCTGCCAGTTCAATCAGGGCCTTTTGATGAACTTTTCCCACTAATAAAGAAGAGGAGGGTAGATATAAGGTGACAGCCAGGAGCTTTGGCATAGGACTGAAAGCCCTCCAGGCCCCCAAGGAAACTGCTCAAAAACAGTGTGGAGAGAAGACTTGGAAAGAAATTCCACTGATGCAATACTTTGTCCAGCCCTCAAATGGGTGGTGGCGAGGAAGGTGATGTGAGGAAGGCAGTGTTGCTGGTTTAAGGGAAGTGCTCCCATCTGACACAAGCCCATCCAGGAAGTCCAGTGGCCCTTCTAAAGGGGAAAGCAGGCCTTGGACACTGGTCCTGCGTGGATACCTAATTCCCAGAGTCAGTTGCATTGACTTACCATTTTTCACTTGTCCTGGGTTGGAGCTGTTTTGACCTTCAGGAATCAGAGTTTCCATGTCCAAAGAGGAAATCTGAGGAGGGCTGGGAAGGGAGAGACCTGAGGAGTGGGCCTGTAAAAAGATGACAGAGAGATGTGTGGTTGGGGAGGGGACCGGGCTGGAAATGGAGAGGGTCAGAGAGTTGCATATCCACAAGAGTTTGGTCCTCATAAGGGACTCAGGCAAGCCCCAGGCCCAGGCCCTGTCCCAATGTAACTGACTTAAATTAGGATAAGAGGGACTCCTGAACTCAAGGGTCACTCCTCCTCCTTGTTTGCAATGGCTTAGAGCAGGATGCTTTTTTTGGTTGTTGTTTTGAGGCAGTCTTACTCTGTATCCTGGGTAGAGTGCTGTGGTGTCATAGCTCACAGCAACTTCAGACTCTTGGGGTTGAGCAATACCCTTGCCTCAGCCTCCCAAGTGGTTGGAATCACAATGCCCAGCTAGTTTTTCTATTTTTAGTAGATAAAGGGTCTCGCTCTTGCTCAGGCTGATCTCAAACTCCTGAGCTCAGGCTATCCACCTGCCTCAGCCTCCCAGAGTGCTGGGATTATAGGCGTGAACTACCGTACCTGACCATAGAGCAGGACTCTTGAGGCAGGGGCTTTCCAGCCTGACTCAGGCAGCTGCTTCCTGGCCAATGAGAATGCGGCAGAGGTGGTGGTGGTGGTGGGGTGACTGACTGCTCACCCTCGTGGTTAAAGTCTCTATTTTCATGCTTCTTGCTCCTGACCCCTGCTCTGAGAGTTAGTCTTTTCTGCCATTCCCTGCGCTTAAACATTTACCAGGGCCCTGGTGAGATGGTTTCTCAGGGGCTTTGTCAAGAACAGAATTGCAGCTGTTGACTTCAGTGCCATCTGCCCCAGTCCCCTGCTAGACCCCAGCCTCCACTGCCCACCAAAAAGATCCAGGTTTGTCCTCAGAATACCAGGGGGGTGGGAAGACAGAGCGGAAACTAGGAGCTGTTAAACACACAGCACCTCTGAATGATAGGGCGTGGAGAGCCCTAGAGCTGGGTGTGACCTTAGGTGAGTGGTGAAAGCCTCTCTGGGCCTCAGTGTCCTCAGCTGTAAAGTGGGAAGAACTTGATAGATAGATAAATAGATAGATAGACAGGTAGATAGATAGATAGATGGATAATAGATAGATGCTAGTAGTTTTGCAAGGCTCAAGGAAGATTACAAGTATTTATAAATTGCTAAAGACACAAGGAACTGAGTCTTTAACTCCCACCTGGCTTCCTTCAGGTGCTTCCCTAGGTTTCAGCATTTGTACAGCTCCAGAGTGTTGACATCTCTGACTCCTGATTCTTGGAAGCCAAGAATATCAGGGCTTAGTTATTTAAAAGTTGTTGATACTTTCAACACTAATGTATAATACAGGGAATTGCAATATGCTATTAAAGATGTTATAAAATTCATTTTCATTAGGCTCAGCACCTGTGCTCAGTGGCTAGAGCTCCAGACGCATACACTGGAGCTGGTGGGTTCAAACCCAGCCTGGGCCTGCCAAACAACAATGACAACTACAACAAAAAAATAGCTGGGTATTGTGGTGGGCACCTGTAGTTTCAGCTGCTCCAGAGGCTGAGGCAAGAGAATCACTTAAGCCCACGAGTTTGAGGTTGCTGTGAGCTGTGATGCCATGGCACCCTACCCAGGGCAACATAATGAGACTCTGTCTCAAAAAAAAAAAATCATTTTCATTAAACATTTATAATGATAAGACTAATTTTGAGTTTTTCCAATATAACAACCACTTACTACTTAAGGAAAAACATGGTTTGTTGAACAAATTAGAAAATGACAAGTCGTATCATAGTTTAGATTAGGTATTGAATATGTTTAAGAGTGAATTGGCACTATTTTAAATGTTAGAACATCAACAAGTTTTTGAAACTGTTTTAGGACATAATATGTGGAATTCTTGCATCTTGAATGATGAGAAAGCAACTGGTTCATGGTCACACGTTTCCAGTCTGCTTTCTATGGGAGAGAAGGTTCCAGGCCATCCTTTCTAAGCATGACTCCACACTTAACACACTGTGGCTATTACTTTTCCATAAAAGCAGAGTCTACATTGGAAAGAATCAGCCATTTCCTGTTTCATTTTAATATTACTTTTAAGAACCCAAGCCTCCTTGGTGTGCTTTAAAATAATTTTGATCAGCTGGAGGCAAATTATAGAGCCATGATGAGCCCATTGAGGCAAATTTCAAAATTCCTAGTTGGGTTGTTATGCTTCAATATCCCAATTTTTTGTAACTTCTCATTCCTAACAATGAGCCATCGTGGATAGGCAGAAAATAGTAAATGACAATATCTAAAAAGTATTTAAAGTTTTTTTAGTGGTCAAAATCCACACATCAACGGTTGTGTGCAGCTGAGTAAGAGCAGCCTAAGAATCTGAGTCATAGGAACCGCCACGTGCTGTCTAAATAAGCACTCAAGTGCTCTAGGGAAAGGTTTTTAAAATTTATTTTAATTCCCGTTTGAATAGCTAACGTGGTTAGGTGGTTTAAAATGCAAAAACTACAAGAGTAAAGTGGAATTGTTGGGTCCAAGTGAATGTACGTTTTTTAAAGCTGTTGTCAAATTGTTCTCTAGAGGGTTTCTTCTAATTTACGGCAGAAAGATTCGGTGCTGCTTCTCAAAACCTTTGCCAACTTAGTATAGTGACAGACATTTGAACTTTGCCCATCTGATAGTTAAAAATGGCATGTCAATGCTTGTTTAAATATACAATTCATGTCATGACGATGGAGGCCCCTTTGTTGTCTGTGGTGAAGGTATCTTGCTTTGTAAACCTATATCTTCCTCTTGCTCTGTAAACCCATCTTTCTCTTCCTCAATAAACTTTTGCTTCACATTTGCAAAGAAAACAACAAAAACAAAAAACAAAAAAAAAAGCACTTCTCTTATTGCAAGTGAAATTGAGCATCTTTTCAAATGTTTAAGAGTTCTTTGAATTCTTTTTCTGTGATTTGTCTATTCATGGCCTTTGCTCACTTTTTCTGCTGAGGACTGTAGGTCTTTTTCTAATTGATTCATATGATCTCTTCATATATGAGAGAAATTAGCTCTATCTTTATGATATTAGTCATAAATACTTTGCTAAGTTTGTTGTTTGTCCTTTGGTTTTGCTTATGATAGTTTTTGCCATACAGAAATTAAAAAAAATTTGTTAGGACTTGTATTTATCAGCTTCCATTTTATGGCTTCTAGGTTTCATGTTGTAGAGAAGTCTTTAAGGAAGAAAAGTAATTACAACCATGTGCCAAATAACCATAAAGGTGAAGTGCATACACGATGGTTGTCCATAGGATTATGATGGAACTGAAAAGTTCCTATCGTTTAGTGACCTTGTAGCCATAAATCATAACATCATAGCACTCACATGTTCATTATGATTCTGGTGTAAACAAGCCTACTGTACTGTCAATAATATGAAAGTACAGGGTATACAATTATGTATAGCACATAATACTTGATAATAAATAGCTATGTTATTTGTTTATATGTTTATTATACTATGTACTATACTTTTTTTTTTTACTATGTTTTTCTTTTCTCTGCCCTGTTCTGTTATTTAATTAAATTAATTAATTAATTTTGAGACAAGGTCTCACTGTGTTGCCCAGGCTAGAGTGCAGTGGCACAATCATAGCTCACTACAGCCTCGAACTCTTGGCTCGAACAATCCTTTTGCCTCAGCCTCTTGATTAGCTTGAATTATAGAAGTACCGTTAGAGTGTATTCCTTCTACTTATTAAAAAAAAGTAATTATTAACTGTACAACAGCCCCAGTCAGATCTGTCAGGAGGTATTCCAGAAGAAGGCCCTGGCATCACGGGAGATGACAGCTTCATGCATGTTCCCACCCTTGAAGACCCTCCAGGGGGACATGCTGTGGAGGTGGAAGACAGGGGCAGGACTGATGATCCTGACCCTGTGTAGGTCCAGGCTAAGGTGTATTTATGTCATCAGTTTTTAACAAAAAAGTTTAAAAACTGAGCACCGAGAAGCTACGAGGCTCAGGCTCCATGCTCTGTCTCTCGCTGGCATGGGTTGGGCCCAGCGATGCGCTCCCATGGCCATACACTCTTGTAAAACGTGTCATTTTGAATTATTTTTCTAAGAGTGCTCTCTCCCAAACTGTTTGAGCTTTAGTTCCTACAATTTACTCCCCATCTACAGGTAAGTAACTATAATGGTGGGATTTCAGGCAAGCTAGAGGAAAAGCCTCACTTGGCTTTTAGAAGGGAATCATCCTGATGTTTCTAGAATCATATCAAACCAGTGAAGCCATCTTGGCCGTAAGCACAGCAGAGCGGCATCTGCCTTCCTAACCTTGTTGCCTCTGACTTACACCAGGCTGGGCCCCTACTGTGTACTTTGCCACATGGAAGAATAAGAGAGTGTGTGGGTGAGTGGGTGACATGCCTCAGCCTCACCTCTGCCAGGTGTCAGGCTGCCCCTGAGGACTGAGTCTCAGCACTTGGCCGTGACCAGTCCCCTTCTCAGCCCTCTCAGAGGACGTGGCCGGAGGGAGGCAGGTACAGCCAGGTGGTGTGGGCTGCCTCTTCCAGCAGCCGCTTCCTCTTGGCCCCAGTGAGAGGTGCAGGGGTGCCCCTTGGTCATGGTGTGGCACGTACGTGGTGGGCCGGGAGCCTCCTCTCTGTCATCCCTGTAGTTTCCCGGGACCAGAGTGAACAGGTGGCATACAGTGTCCTTGAACAAGAAATGTCCAGCATTCTTAGAGTCAGGGTGGCACATGTGTGATGGGAAGTCGGGGGGTTGAAAGTTTCTAGAAGGGACAAGAGAAGGGGAGCCGCAGCCTGCAGTCTGGCAGGTCTCCTCACCCCCCCACCATGTGTTCTCCTCTTCCATTTCCTCTGTCACCCCTGCCCTACAAACCCTTCCTAACTAGCATGTCTTTCCAGATTATCTCCAACAAATCTGGACCACACCTTGGTTTGTGGATGTGGTTAGCTCTGTGTTTACCCATCTGTCCTTATTGTTCGGTCACTTTTGTTCTCTGCAAGGCCCTGTGATTCCTGCTCCCCACCTCAGGCTGGGAGCCCCTGGTGCCCCTCCATGCAGCCCAGGAGCCGTCTGTCCTCCAGTAACTGCCTTTATGTAAAAACATGGAGGGGTGGATCGGGGTCATCGCTCTTAGGGATTGGGAGTGAGTGGAAACTGAGGGTGCTGTTATAAGCGTTCTGAGAAGGTGTGAAACACATAGGGGCTTTTCTCTCCCCTTCTTTTTGCATTAAAAAGAAATGTTACTCTGTAATTGTAATTCAAACTTTAAAAGTATAAAAGACAAATTCAAAGAGCGAAATTTATGTCTCCCCCAGCCATGCCCAGAGTCCCCCCTCTTGACCAGTATTCCCAGTCTCTTTCGCTGTGTAAGGATTGGGAGTATCTATGTCTACGTGGACTCAGACTTTCTTTTTAGTGCTGTGCAACCACTTGGGAAAACTGTTTGGCAGCATTTTTAAAGCTGAACACATTTATATCCTATGACCCAGTAGTTCCTTTCCCAGATTTCTGCTCACCATAAAACTGTTCCAAATGTCCACGGCAGCACTGTGTGTTAAGAGCTAAACATGGGAAACGGCCAAAGCACCCGTTGATGGTGATGGTAGCATGGATAAATGAGAGATGGGACCTTTTTCTAAGGGGATATTACACAGCAGTGAAAAGGAACAGTGACCACGATGAGCAGCGATGTTGTAGGAAACGACAATGTGAAGTGCCAGGATAATGATGTCTCCTCAGGAGGAGGGAGTAGCATGGGGGCAGCCAGGGGCCATTGGTCCCCATTGGGCTCAGGATCCCAGAAGCCCATGCCTGCTCAGGTGTACTGGAGTCGACGACCCACAGGAGAACAGGGACGGGGACTGGATAGTCAGTCCTCTGCTTGACCTGGGCGGCACGTGGGCCTGGGCAGGGCCAGGGAGACCAGTGGGGTGTGAGTAAAGCACATGATTGAGGCAAAGGTCTTTCTGCTCAGCCCAACAGATATGAAAGTGTCTGGTCTGTGTCTGCCAGACACGGCTCTGGGTTCTCTGGAAACCAGAGATGAATAAGACGGTCTCTGCCCTCCTGGAGCTCACAATCTGGTGAGAGAAACGTGGCACACAGCTCAATGTTCTCATTCCACATAAGCCCACTGGGAAGGCATGTGCCCATGCCATGGGAGCCCTGAGAAGGAAGGTGGGGGGAGGGGCTATGCTTGAGACCTGAGTCTGGGAGGCCAAGCAGGAACAGAGCTCAATCGCGTAGGTAGGGGGCACAGCATGAACAAAGGCTCTGAGCTAGAGGCAAGCATGGGGCTTTGGGGAACTGCATCTTCTCTAGAACATAAAGTTTGTGTGAAAAAGTGAAAAGCAGTGAGGCAAGGACCTTTGACAGGGCAGGCCCTCTAAGCTGAAGACCTGCCAAGGACTTTGGGCAGGGACAGATCTTTCTTTCTCTTCTCTTTTCCCCTCCCCTGTTTTCCTTCTGCATTGTAAAACCAATATATACTCACTGCAATAGCTTAGAATATGCACAAACCATGAGTGAAAGTTCAGTGAAGACCAGAACTTACTAATTCCCCATCATTTCCCCAGGGTTTGTTGTGGGGCCTGATATTTGATAAATTCTCAGAAAATATTTGTTGATGACATGGGTACTGTGCAGCACCCTGTGGGCACACCGTGGGCGACACAGACAGGGGACTGTCCCTCACAGACTCATTATAATGAACTGGTAACAGTAACCTGGTAAACACCTGGTTACCATCATGGTTACCAACAGTAACCTCCAACACCCTGACAGTTGGAGCAGAAACACCTGACCTTGGGCTGGGGCTGGCAAGCCAGGGAAGGCTTCCTGAGAGGGCGGTGTGGAGGCAGAGGCCTGAGGGTCACAGCAGGAATTAATCTAAGCAAGAGTGTCCAGGAAGAGGGAGCAGCGATCAGAGAGGCTCTCGGGCAAGAGAGCCTGTGTGTGTGACTAGGAGGCTTTGTCTTAAGGACAATGGGGTTTAGCAAGAGGGTGTGGTGATAAATTTTGTAGCAAGGTGAATGGATCAAAGGTGGCATGTGAGAGACTGTTAACACCAGGTGACAGAGAGGGGAGTGTGGTCCATCCAGGCTAGAGTGGAGGTCATAGGATCAGGCAAAGAGGAGGATTCGTGGAATCTTCACAGGATGACTGGTCTTGGGGACCAATGGGCGGAGGGGAAGAGAGAACAGCTTTCTCTTGTGCCTGGGAACACTGGGTAAAGAATTATACAAATGTTACTGCCACTTCTTATTCAAATGCAGTTTGCATGTGGCTCATAGGCTGAGGGGTGGGCCTGCGCTGGCGGCCAGCTGGCTAGGGTGCCCCTGCCCGCCCACTCCTCCCAGTCTGAGGCCCCTCAGCTCTGGTTCTCCTCCTGGGGTTTCTTCATCATCTCCTCTCCCCACTTGCCAGTTCTTGAGGAAGCAGAAAGCTTTCCTAGCTGGCTGGAGCGCCCTGCCCAACCCAGGATTGCATGAGCCATCCTCCTGTTACTGACGACTTATCTGTGCGTGGAAATGCCCTGCCGGACCCATCACGTTCCCCTTTGCGGGCCTTCTTCTTTGGTTCTCTTGTCTTTCTTCTGAAATTGCAGCTGCTTTGAAAATCTCCCCAAACCTTCGCGAGCACCCTTGACCCCGTGTGGGCATGCGCCTCACCATGTACCCACACAAGGACACACCCAGAGCCAGACCTCGGCTGGCACAGGCCTGTCAGGCCCTCGCCTCGACACACAGACGACGTGGCACGTTCACGAGGATGCACAGGGAGACCTGCAGACGGGAAGCTCCCGAGGCCAGAGCCCGGGCCTGACGCCTTCCCTGTTACAACACAGTACGATCCCTAATGCCCGGCACCCAGCAGGTGCCCAGTAAGTATTTGTTGAATGAAAGAATGTGGCAGACCTAGGGACGTGCCACCCAGAAGGGACAACTGCCCAGTGGCGAGGTGCAGTGGTGTGCACTGACTGTTCTAGTCATTGGCTTCTCTGGAGTCCCCCTGGGCTGGGACTA
This sequence comes from Perodicticus potto, assembly GCA_963574655.1. NCBI lineage: Eukaryota > Metazoa > Chordata > Mammalia > Primates > Lorisidae > Perodicticus > Perodicticus potto. The sequence continues at coordinate 23,429 of CAUYRH010133604.1, forward strand.
GGGCCGGGAGAGTGAGACTCCCGGGATCTTGTGACACTCTAAGGAGGCTCACTTCAGGGACATGCTAGTGCCTTACCCTACGGCGGCATTAGGGTGTCGGGCCGATGGCTGAGCGTGGCAGTGGTTCTAGCCCCTACCACGTCCAATCCAGGCTTCCTCTAACAGGCAAGCTTTGCTCAGGAGTTCCCTGCTGGGCTGGCAGAGTCGGGTCAGATCTGCTCCTCGGTCCCACGGCCCCCTGCCCAAACCTGCTCTCACCGGCTTCGTTTCATGGGCCTCACTCCCAGCACAACTTTCCTGTGCCTAACCTCATCTCTGCAGCTGCTTCCAGACAACCTGACCTGTGGCAATTAAATAACAGGTACCTATATATTGCAAAGGAAAACGCTCACCCCTATGAGTTCCCAAGGGCAGGGGCAGAGCCCGACCTTTATTTGAAGCTCAGTCCTGAACATGTATTAGATGTTCAAGAAATCACCAATGAGTAACTGATGGGACGGAGATCCCCAAGATGACTGAACACCTGGTGGGAGGGCAGTGCCTGGAAATGCTGAACTCACTAGCTGTTCCCAAATCGGGGTTCCCAGAGTACTCCTGAGGGTGGAGACGGAGGTGATGGAGCTGTTTCCACGGTTTCAATGGGTTCGTGGAATGCGTACTTTTAGTGGAGATAAGGCCATTCAGTTCGCCATTAGGTGAACTAAAAGGTAGGAGCTTTTGCTTAGGATTTGGTCAATGACCCAGGGATATTGATTTATCAGGAAGCATGGGGCTATCTTAGAGTAAGCAGGAGCTCCAGCGGGCACTGACATAAACATGTTTTCACTGGCTGTCATGGAGGCAGTGGGGAGCAAGGGGAAGGCTGATGGTTTTGGACTGTCCTGCGAGGGATCTTTAGGCAAATCACCCTGCATCCCTGAGCCTCAGTTTCAGGGAATGTGCTGAGATGGGGCTGTGAAGGTTAGCTAATGCAATAATGTAAAGAGTCCAGTAGCACGCCTAGCCCTAGTGACTGGCTGAACTGCCCCTTTGGACCCGGTCTAAGCCGGCTCTGTTCATTTTGAGAATCAGAGAGGAGATGAAGAAGAACCCTGAGGCCACAGCAAACAGAAGTTGGCCGAGCTCCTCAGGAGATAGGAACAGTCTGGAACAGTGAAAGGCACAGAGAATGACCGAGTTCCCAGTCTGGTGAGAGGTGGAAGGGCTGTCTGTGGTTATGGTATTAGGGTTTGGCCAATGACCAAGGGGTATTTATGTAAATCAGCCGGAAGGATCAATACGTGCAAATGATCTGGTACCTGGATCCACCAGGAAGATGCACAAACCTGCCTTTCTGTGGCTGCCCTTCTAAGAAAGGAGACTGTCCTCTGTGCCTCCTAGAAGGTGCAGAGCAGCATTTAAGGCCATGACCCCAGCTGTTTGCTATTCTGTAGATTACAGGGTATCTGTTTACAGAGTATGAAGGCTGGGAGGACGGACACCAAAGTGTTAACCACAATTTGTTCACCAGAGTGAAAAATTAGCGTTTTTAACTTTCTTTCTTTTTTTTCTTTTCAAGATAGGGTCTCACTCTGTCACCCGGGCTAGAGTATAATGGTGAGATCACAGCTTAAATTCCTGGGCTCAAATGATCTTCCCATCTCAGCTTCCCGTGTAGTTGGGAATATAGGTCTGCACCACCACACCTGGCTAATTTTTTAATTTTTCGTAGACATAGGGGTCTCACTATGTAGCTCAGGCTGGTCTTGAACTCTTGGACTCAAACAATCCTCCTGTCTTGGACTCCCAAAGTGCTAGGATAACAGGTGTGAGCCACTTCCCAGACCTAATTTTCTTTTTTATATGGTGGAACCTCTGTAAGTGTACACCCAAGGAACTGTAACAGACTGGTCAGCATACAGAGGCGGTCAACAGAAAGAGCTAGGCCTACTGGACTGACATAGGGTACATGTGAAGAAGAGCCTATGAAAATTAGGTCAACTTAAGGAGGTGGTCAGTGTAGGGAGGTGGTCAACTATGGAGGTTCTACTGTATTTTTGTTTGTTCTCTAAATTTGTTTCATGGCTAGATGATAGAAATGGCTAGAGGGTGGAACAGGCCAAGTCAATAAAGCTAAAGAAAAATGAGGAAAAAAAAAGACTGCCCTATGGTCCTAGGCCAGTTAACTTGGGAAGGCAGCACTTTCACACGATGAACATGCATCCTTACTGCCAGCTTATGATTTCTAGCAAACAAGTTTAACAGCTGTGGCAAGGTTCGTTTCAGGGCGGGGGGCAGGGGTGGCCCTGGAAGTCTGAATGACTATCTGAGATTCTTGCTCATTTTCCTCTCTCCTTCTGCACAAGGAAGGGAAAATGGAGGTGGAGCTCCCATTTGTCTCCAGGGCAGCGTCTCTGCTGTCCTTCCTCAGGCCCGGCTCCTCACCCTGGGGTGGAAGGATCTGAACATAAAGACTTAGGTTAATGTGGTAAAGTTTATATTTGGTACTCTCATCTCTCTTTTCTGAATTCTCTGCCTGCTTCCAGACAAACCTCCTTGTCTCCCATTGCCTAGGTAGTTTAATGTTCCTCCTGGCCCGAAGCCTTACATATTCCCAAACTGACCCTTCTCATATCCAACCTCCCTTTCCAGTTTTACATTTCCCTACTGCCCTGTTCTCTGTGGCCTCTTTGGCAAGCATACTAACTCATACTACACTGTAAAGGACCACCACTCTGCATAAACAAGATACTTAGAAAAGCAGTTTTAGCAATGGGGAAGTCAGCATAGAGAAATCAGAACCCAGTGCTGGAATCAGAAGGTCTGGTGCAAGTGTTGGGTTTGTTTCTAAATTGTAGTCTGACCCTGGACAAGTCATACTCCCTTTCTGGGCTTCAGTTTCCTCACCTGTGAAGTATAGATGTCATCTCTCTCTTTTTTAAAATACCTAATAAGATACCTTCCTCTCGGGTGGTGCCTGTGGCTCAGTGAGTAGGGCGCTGGCCCCATATACCGAGGGTGGTGGGTTTGAACTCAGCCCTGGCCAAACTGCAGCAAAAAAGTAACCAGGTTTTGTAGTAGTCCCAGCTACTCAGGAGGCTGAGGGAAGAGAACCACCTAAGCCCAAGAGCTGGAGATTGCTGTGAGCTCTGACTCCATTGCACTCTACCGAGGGTGACACTGTCTCTTAAAAAAAAAAAAAGATACCTTCCTCTCCATTATCTCATCTGATTTGCACACTGATCCTGTGGTTGCATGGAAGCTTTATTATTTTATTTGCCTTTCAAAGCCAAAGTCAGATAAGCCCTTCTCCTGTAAACCTTTTCTTGGCCCTCCCACCCAAGTTAATCATTCTGCCCTGTGTAGTCTAGCATTAGGGCCTGTGGTTCCACTCAACCCCCCATTTCGTATCCAGGGCTGTGACTCATTGTCCCTTTGGGTCCCCAGGGCCTGGCACACAGTAGGGCCTCCGTGGCTGTTCTAGCAACATTGAATTACACCACCTCATCTTTTCACAGGGCAGACAGCCATGTGGATTCTGTCTTCTGTGGTGTGAACTAGCCCACCCTGCCCAGACTTCTCTGGAAAGTCAGTAGGTAGATGTGTCTTCATCACAGTCTCTAAGGACAGTACTGAGCAGGAAAGGTCAAAGGGTGGAGCCCTGGGTACCCTCAGGAGAACCAGCCCCCTCTGGACACCAGCCCTAAAACAGAGCTGGTTCAAACACTGAAGAACTTTCAAATTACCTGCCCTGCCCTGGGATGAATGTCATCATCTCACAAATGCCTGGCCAGGCCTGACGCTCAGTATATGCTTCCCTGGTGCCAAATGCTAGTTCCCATCCTTCTCCCTTCCCTATGAGCTGAACCAGGCAAAGGGGAGATTCCAAGTGGGTTTCCAATATACAATCCTATTATGGCTAACCAGGGGGTGCTGCCACCAGCCACTCCCCCAGCACCTGCAGTCACTTGGTAACTTATCCAGAGGGCTTATTTCCTGCATCCAGAGTTCCAATGCCCTTGTCCTTGGAAGCATTTGAGAGGTTGGAGAGGCAGGGTAGCAGCTGGGTTGCTGGCAGAGTGGCGATGGAGTAGAGCAGGGATTTGGAGCTGGGCAGTCCTGGCTTCACCACATGCAGCTGTGCTGCCTGGGCAAGTCACAGCCCAGCTCAGGGCCCCAGTGTCTTCATGCTGTAAAATGGGATAATAACAGTGGCTGCCTCATTGGGCTTCTAAGAGGGTTAGGTGAAGTGCCAGGCAGAGTAACCTGGAATAATAATTTGTATGATCATGTCCAAACACTGTTGCCATCAGGCGGCCTTTAGAAAAGCTGGGCAGGAGCTCTCCTGAGCAGTCCATGCCAGCACCCCCAGGCTAGAGTAAACCCAGGAGCTGCCCTGGCAGGAGAACGACACCCAGGGAGCCCTGCTCTCACCATCACTGGGACTGGAACGTCCTGGGTTCTTGCATAAGAATGGGGATGGGGACCCAGGTAGCTCGGTGTTTGCAAAGTACAGCTTTCCTTGGGTTGCAGAAGCTCCCAGCCTTGGCCAGGCCCTCGGGGTGATGAAATGTGCCCATCCTGGGTGGGACCGGCCAGCCACTGCTGTGGTGGCCCCGCCCGCCTCGCCCTGTGGAGTAGTACAGAACAGTGTGTCTCCCTCTGGGCTCAGCCTGGCTCAGCGCCCAGGGTCCAGGTATAAGGGTGGAGGGTCAGGCAGAGGAAGCCCTGGCTCTACTCCTGGGAAGCTTGGGTGGGCCCCTTCCCCTCACAGGGTCTGGTTTTCAGTGGTTTGTAAGGCTCCTTTCAGCTTGGAGAGGCGTCTCCCTCTCACAGTCCCAGAGAAAGGCAGTGGGTTGGGTGTCCTCCAGCATTTCATGGCCCCCGAGCTCTGTCTTCTGCCAAGAAAGCCAAAAGTGTGGGTTCTGGTTCTATTCCTTCCTTCTGCTCCTCCTTCGTGTAGGATTTCCTGAGGGCTGGGCCCATTCAGCCCCCGACAATACCTGTTCTGGAGGCTTCTGGGTCTAGGCAAGAAAATAAAATACAAGCCCCCAAGTACCTCCAAATCAGTCAGGTGATAGCAAGTGCGCAGAAGGGTCCAGAAACAGGGTGTGACGACAGCTCTGAGGAGGCCAATGGGGGCTTCCAGAGAGCAGGATGTGGCACTCTGGAGGTGGAGGGAGGGCGTTGCAGGGGGGGACCCCGTAAGGGCCTAAGGACAGACGTGGGTGTGCTGGGAAGGGCTAGAGTCAGAGGCCTGGACAGCAAACATCCACTCTGAGACCACCCTGGGGCCAGCCGTGCTGTGGGTGCTCCCCGGGCTGGCTATCCTCTGGCCCCAGCCCACCCACCGCCTCTGTTGGGGCAGCAGCTGCCGGTGACTGAGAGCAGCTACTTCTCAGGCCCCCTTCTGGGGACAAGCCCCCCCGCTGCCGGGGCTGTGCCAATGGTGCTCCTCGCACTCATCACTCTCCCTTCGGATTTTTATTCCGGGTTCGCTCAGGAGCTGTGATTTTCCTAAGGCTGAGTCACCCAGGGAAGGGCAATAAAGAAGGGTGATTAAAAGTGTTTCAGTTCCTGGGATTTCCCATCTCAGTTTACAGGAATTTAGAGCCAAGCCACAGAAATACATGTGGCAAGGGAGGCGAGAGGCTTCGGAGGGCCCCCAGGAGACCACCCCTCAGACTGGGCCTCCCCTCTGTCAGGGGCCTGCTGAGGAGTGAGTCAGCTCTTATTGTTCTGTGCCAAGTCCTCTGTAGCCGAGGCCACTGGGGCCTCCGCAGAGTACAGCGCAGAGGTTCACTTTCCCCGGTGGGGTCTCCTCCTACTGGGACAGGGACAGTCCATGAAGTCTCTCATTTCTCTCCTGTCCTTGTTCTTTCCTTTCTCCTTCTCTCCGTCAGACCACAAAGGCTGCCACCCTTTTCTCTGCCCCTGCCTCTGCCCTGTAACCCCCTGCTCTCACCCCAAACCAGTCTAGTACTCATTGACCAGGGGGCAAAGGTGACAGAAGTGGACTCTGGCGGCAAAAGCAGAGTCCCAGCAGAGTGTGGCAGGACCTGCTATTTTCTCTCCTGCCTCCTCTCCTGCTCCTGGCTGACCGAAGTGCAGCTGGACGTGCTCTGGCTCCATCCTGGGTGGGAGTGGCCGGCTGAGAGGAGCTGGCTTGTGCTGCAGTCAGAGGGACAGATAACAGGGATGACTTGCTGGGGCAAGGGGCCAACTCCAGAGAGTTCACCACCGGCCAGTGAAACACCCTGCCCACGCTTCTGTCGTCTCTTGACATTGTGGGTGATGGGAGCCACTGGTCAGGACGACCGCTCTGTGGCCCGTAGCCCTTCCACGCGCAGCTGTTTCTAGCAGCAGCAGTTGTTTGCAGAGCGGCACTTGAGCCTGTGGGTGTTAACATCCTCTGTGATCTTTCTCAGCTTTTCCACCGAAGTGTTGCCCAAAAGGAGCCAGACCACATTCTCCTACCCCCCGAGAGCTTTGGGGGAGCTGTGGCTCAAAACAGCCAACTCAAAGCTCCGGTAGGATCCCACGTCTTCTGTTTATTGAAAATCCACACGTAAAATTTGTGTTCTATTTTACCACACTGTTTCATATGGAAATACCATTACTTCCCTCACATTCTTGGAGACAGATTGTTGCTCTCAGAAGTTGGGCACATTCAGCCTGTGGCTTTGCTGCCCCAGGCACAATGGTGCCAGCACAGGGGGTGCCCAGGCCGAGTGGCACAGATTTGTCTCAGTGCAGACTCATGTCCCCACCTCAGGTGTGCAAGGCGCCTGTCCACACACTCAGTTATTCCTGTTGAAGGCGGAGTGGGTCACCTGTTCACCCGAGGGTGCTCTCCTGTCTGCAGGGGACCCTGTGGTGCTTCCTCCTCTCAGCTTCCTCCCAAGCCTGCTGGGCCCCTGCTGCCATGTCCCCTTTGTCGGAGGCTACTCAGCTCTGTTTCCTGAGAGACTAGGGAGGAATCTTGCTCATGGATCAAGGCCCTTAGTGAAGCCAGGAATGGTTGAGAGTCCATGTCACATCTGCCCCAGGAGGTCTTGTCCTACTATGGCCTGCCACCTTTGCAGGCGTGCACGTGGGCTGTGACAGCTCCTGGCAGTGGCTGTGAGGGAGCTTCCAGGTCAGGATCTACGAAAGCCCTGAGAGTGAGAGCCTGGGGCAGGGGCTTTCCTTCCCCTACATCCGATCAGTCACCAAGACCCAGAACTTGGCTTCTCAACTCCACTCCACTTTATTCAAAGTAATCTCTCTGCAAATCTTATGTCACTCTCTTTCTTTAATCCCTTCAAAGACTTCCCACTAGATTGCCTTTAAAGTCCAGCTGGTCTGTGGATCCCTCACTCTCTCTCCTCTTCTTCAACTTTGATTTCTTTTCTCTTTCTTTAGAGGTTTTGCACATGCTGTTCCCATTCGGCATGGAACCCTTGCACCATCACCGCTCACCCCCACACCTCCACCTTCACCTCCATACCCCATTCCTCACTCCCACACCCCCATGCCTCACCCCCATACCCCCCTCACCTCTACACCCCACCCTCACCCCCACACCACCACCCATCATACTCATACCTCCACCCTTTACCCCCATATCTCTATTCCTCACCCCCACACGCCCACTCCTCAACCTCACGCCCCCACCCCACACCTCCACCCCTCACCCCCACCTGACTCTTATTCTTCTTGTAGATTTCTCCTTTCTCCTTTCTGAGGCTTCCCCATCCCCCAGGCCAGGCTGATTCTCAGAGCACTTTTCCTCCCAGCTGGTAGACTTCTGAGTTTTTAACTGAGGTCCTTATTTCCGCAGGGAAGGGCCATGACAAAGCAGAAAGCAGAAAAGTCACTGGTCTTTGTGTTCTAAATCCCAAGCCCACCTTAGGGAAACTGAGAGGATGAGGCATTAAAAAATTAAAAAGGTAAACTGGACCCTTCCTCCTCCCATGGTAGCTTGTATATTCCAAATGTAAATATAGGCACAGCCATATTTATGCTCTTTCAGAACCTTTTCATCAAAAGGGAGATATTTGTTTATTCCATTGCAACTGGGTAGGATTTTGAGAATGCATAGATAGACAAAATGCTGTGCCAGGGTCCTAGTCAACGTGTGGCTTCCCAGGCTGGGTCATAAGAGGTAGTACCTTCCTTTCTCACTCTTTCTCAATACTCAACCTTGAAAGCTAGCTGCCATATTGTGGGGGAGCCTTGGCCATATGGGGAGGTCGTGTATATATGTGTTAAGGTTTCAGCCAATAGGCTCAGTGCCTGAAGCACAGTGGTTACGGTGCCAGCCACATACACCGAGGCTGGCGGATTCGAACCCTGCCCAAGCCAGCCAAAAAACAATGACAACTGCAACAACAGCAACATAAAATAGCTGGGCGTTGTAGTGGGAGCCTATATCACAGCTACTTGGGACCCGAGGCAAGAGAATCACTTAAGCCCAAGAGCTTGAGGTTGCTGTGAGCTGTGCTGCCATGGCACTCTGCTGAGGGTAACATAGTAAGACTCTATTTAAAAAAAAAAAAAATGGTTTCAGCCAATAGCCAGCATCAAACAGCAAACATGGGAGTGAAAGAAACTTCAGATGATCCTGCCCCAGCCTCCCAGCCAACCCTGCTGAGACCTGGCAGAACCTCATGAAGTTCTGCCTGAATTGCAGATTCATGAGCGCAATAAATATGGTCATTTTCAGTCACTAAGTTTTGGGGTATTTTGTTGTGTAACTGTAGCAATTGAACTCCCTTCTTCAACTTGAAGAATACTTTTCCTGGGATAGAAGAAAGAGACACTGAAAGAGACGATGCAAGAAGAAAATCAGGTATTATAGCAGGGAGAACAGACACATTCTCTTTCTTCCTCATTTGAAGCAGAACTCAAAATAAAGCTTGAGTTTTTAAGAAACGAAGAGAGCATTGTATTTCTCCTTCCACACACAGAACTGAGATTGCGTGTTGACATGTTTGGGAACTTGATCTTGTGTCTGTGTCCTCAAAAGGCCCTGCTTGTCATCATCTCGGTCCTTATCACTCTTCAGCCTCAACCAGGCTTGTTAAGAGAAGATGCTCCATAACTATGAATGAATGAATGAATGAATGCATGGTAGATGAGCAAAGCCCTGTCATCATAGTTTTTCATAAAGGTCTTGGTCGTTTAAAAAAATGTTCATGCAAGGTCAGACTAAAAGACTGACTCTTTATTTATTTATTTAAATTTTAGAGACACAGTCTCACTTTGTTGCACAGGCTGGTCTCAAAGTTCTGGTCTCAAAGGATCCTCCTGCATTGACCTCCCAAAGCGTTGGGATTATAGACGAGAGCCACCTCACCCTACCAAGACTTACCTTTTTGTAATGAGGACACTGAAGTCCAGTAACCAACTTGAGGCCTCATGTCCAGTTGGTGGCCGAACTGATCTGGACTCATTCTCCAGGTGTCCAGCCCATGCTCCTCACACCCACTTACTGAGTCTAACCGCCAGGCTAGTCAGGCTCAGGGAAGGATAGACTGGGTGGCAGGGTGTGTGTGTGTGTTTGCTGTCCTAGGAGTCCACTGGCTGGGTGGGTCCTGGCCCCACCAGGTCAGAGTGGTCAGAGGCAGGGGAACCCTTGTGTTCTGAGACTGGGCTGGGAGGAGTGCCTGGCCACACAGCTGGTCCCTAAGCATTTGTGGAGTTGGACTGAATTGAGATAAACACCCAAAAAGTACACCATCACACGTGTGTGTAAGTGCCATGCAAGCAGGTTTCAGGGAGATGTCACGACCTCCTTCTGGGAAGGCATCTTAGGACACAGGGGAGCTGGGATGTGGGTGAGGAGCAAGTGGGGATGTGTGAGCACAGGCTCTGCTGGCTTCCAAGCAGGGGGATGGTGTATACACAGGCCTCAGGGTGGCAGACGGCATCCTGGTCTGGGGAGCCAAGAGAGCGGCCAAGCTTGCTGAGAGAGAGGGAGTCAGAGGATGAGAGGGACAGAGAAGCCAGGCCAGTGGGCCCCGAGGCTGCATGTTGGGTTTTGCCCATTGTCTTGAGAACAATGGGAGCTCACTGAGGCACTTCAGCAGAGGTGCACGTGGGCTCTGCCTTTCCAGAAGGCCCCTGTGGCAGCAGTATGGAGAATGGACCAGAGAGGGCTGCCAGATGGCAGAAAATGGGTGGTAGTAGCAGAACTGGGGGCAGAATGGCCAGGAGCAGGATTTGGGCATGAATTGGCATGAGGGCTTAGAGAGAAGAGGCCAGGCACTCATTCATCTACCTGACACGAAATGTTTCCTAGGTGCCCATCACACGCTGGGGCTGTTAGGAGCTGGCAGAGCCCCCCGCTCCTGAAGTTTATCTTCTAGTGCGTTTCTTTACTTAAATAATGAAGTTATTGAAGGCTGAGCATGGTGGCCCACACCTGTAATCCTAGCACTCTGGAGGCTGAGGTGGGGGATCCCTCCGCTCAGAAGTTCCAGACCAGCCTGAGCAACAGCAAGACTCCTACTCTGCTGAAAATAGAAAAACCAGCCAGGTATCGTGGCAGGTGCCTGAGGTCCCAGCTACTGGAGAGGTTGAGGCAAGAAGGATAGCTTGAGGTCGAGGTTGCTGTGAGTTATAATGATGCCAGAGCACTCACCCCAGGGGGACAGAGTGAGAGTCTCATTAAAAAAAAAAGAAAGAAAATGAATTTTTTGAAATATAATTCACGTATTACACACTTCACCTGTTTAAAGAGTACAATTCAATGGTTTTTCCCATATTCACAGATAAGTGCAGCCATCAACATAGTCAGTTTTAGGATGTTTTCTCTACCTCTAGAAGAAACCCCGTGTCCTTTAGCTGTCACTGATTCCACCCTCCTCCCCCCGCTGCCAGTCCTAAGCAGCCACTGATCTGCCTTTTTTCTACAGAAAAAGTCTATTCTGGACTTCATAGGAGCAGAATCCTACGAGGTGTGGGGTCTGTGTCTGGCCTCTCCTGGGCACGTTTTCTGGGCTCATCTGTGTTGCAGCATCAGTTAGTACTTAGTTCTCTTCATGGCCTTTGAGGAGGGGTTCTGCCTTGTGCATTGAGGTGCCTGGTGGTGGCTTGTGCTAAGATGAGAAACCTGTGGTGGTCCCGTTTTGGAGGTAGAGTCATGTTTTGGATTTGGGGCACTGTGGTAGAAACCCCTCATTTCCCTCTACTGTTCTGTCTCTTATTCTTTCATTACATAATCCCAGTATTAGCTGTGCACTTTGTCAGCTAGATAAAAGATAGTATTTGTCAGTATCCCTTGAAGTGAGATGTGACTATGTGACTAAGCTCTACCCAATGAAATGTAAGAAATGTGATGCATGGCCCTTTGAGGAATCTCTTTCATTGGGACAGGGGAGTGTGGAGCATGTCCTGCCCTCCTTCTTTTCTGACTGAATGCAGACAAAATGGCTGGAGCTGAAGCAGCCTTACTGAACCATGAGACAATGTAGAAGCTCTAGGAGTTCAAAGGAGAAATCTGATTGAGAGATAAAAATTTGAGAGATGTCAAGGTGTAGGTGTTGTTGATATCTTAGCAGGCACTTTATGGCCTAGAAAGGAAATGTAGAATGGGAAAAGATGACCTAAAGGTGAACCTTGAGAAAAACCAGCATTTACAGAAGGTGAGCTGGCAATGGAGATTCCATTTAAGGGATCCAGCCCCAACCAGCTCCCGCAGGAGGTCCAGCATCTCCCTCTAAAGCTTCCTTATCTGCAACTATCAAGATTCTTAAGGATTTACTCAGCTCCAAAAGGCTAAGTCCTGAGAGTAAGTACCAGGGTTAAGAGAGAACTGGAGCCTTTTATAGCCCCAATCTGTTCACAAATCTCGTGGCCACAGGTCACTATTATAAAGTGGTACAGCACAGTCCTCTTCTGGAATATATAAAAGGATTTATGCAGATTGATGTGCCACCTCCCCAAGCTCAGAATAATGAACACCTGGCTGTCTTGCATTTGAGTGGCTAAATGCTGTCCAGAAATTTGCCTAACTGTGAAGGTCAGTTGCTCTCCATTTCAGGAAAGACAGAAAGAAAAACGGAAGAAGGGAAGGAAGGAAGCAGAAAAGGGGGGATAAAAGAAAAGAACAAAGAAAGAGGAAGCAAATACAGACTTTCCGGTTATATGTACAGGTAGGAGGAAATTCAGAAGGCTGTAGCCACGCAGATGCCAAGCTGCTGAGAGAGGCAAGCGAAACAAGCCAGGAGACCTCTCACAGAGAGAGATTTGAGGTCAGACGGTGCTGGAGTGGGTGCGGAGTGTGTCCAAGTGAGAAAGCAGGGTCAGGGCTGTCTTTGGAGGCACTGGGGATGGTGTGTGCACACCACCCAGGTAGGCAGGCTGAGGGCTGATTGCAACGCTGCTCCCAGTGTTACCACCTCACTGAAATGAGTTAAGGAAGCGGTTCTTTCATTTCTCTCCCTGTTCCCTGCAAAGGGTGCTCCTGGGCAGTTCCATTCTGTGAGTCTTCCTTATTGTATCTGAACTAACATGCCCAGGGCCATGTGTGTCTAAACCTTCCTCTGGCGGTTTAGTCCAGAAATGTCCTCATGTCTGTGGCAGAGGGAGCGGGAGGGAAAGAGAGATTGAGATTGAACAAGTCCAAATTTGGAGCACTTTCCAAGCCTTGTTTGCATCCCATTTACTAACTCCCTTTGGTTAAAGCAAATCCCATGGCTGAGCCTACACAGGGTGGGAAGGCATTGCACAGCCACAGGGCAAAGTCCGGGGATCTGGGGCCATTTTCTTGTCTATTGCAGCAAGCTATACAGGGCCAGGAACACAACTGAAAAACTCACTAAGATGTAAGCACTTCCCTTGAATTCCCTGCCTACTGCTTCTCAAAACATGAGCGCTGACAGTTTGTGGTGTCCTAGCTGGAGCGCTAGGGAGAGGATGGCCCGATCAGCAGGGGAAGAAGACTCTCAGTTAAGATCAGACTTAGCTGCCAGTGACAGAAAACCTCAAATAACAGTGTATTAAATGAGGTAGATACTAATTTCTTGTTGATGCCCACGGAGTCCAGAAGGAAGCAGCTCAGGACTGGCATGGCATCTCCACAATCATTAGGGACACAGGCCCTCCTACAGAGTTGAGCTACTTTCTGAGCACAGAACTTGACCTCCTGGTCCAAGAGGGCTGTTCGAGCTTCAACCATCACATCTACATTCAGCAGGAAGAAAAAAGGTTAGAAAAAGGGGACGCTCCCTCCCTTTAAGAATAATTCCCAGGGGTTGTATTTAGGTCATTAAGTGTGAAATGTCAGATTTCTTTAAGTACTAAGTCTGACAGTTGTTATCTCTGACCTTTCACCTTGGCAGTTCTTGTTTTATTTTTATTGTGAAGGTACATCCTCATTCTTTCAAACATACATTGTGGCTTGTGATTATCTTTCATCTTTTTTTAAGAGCAATTTTTGTGAAACCATGAATAAGTCAAAAATTCGTGTTATTTTTGAAAATGAATTCTGTTGTGGAAATAAGACATCACAGAAAGCTTGAAATAGAAACAAAGTGTTTGGAAGAATGTGGTTAATGACCAAGCACTATGTTGTTGGCTTGAGGAGTTCCATTCTGGTGATTTTAATATTGAAAGTGAGCCACATGGGTGACCTAGAGCAAAGTGGATAATGATGAGTCAAAAGCTGTAGTGGAAGAACCCATCTTAACCTAGGTGTGAATTAACAGCAAGGTTTGACATTACTGTTCCAGAAATATCAGGCCCTTTGAAACAAATTCGCAAGGTAAGGAAGCTGGATAGATGGGTTTTGCTTGAATTAAACAAGCGTCAGAAGAGACATTATCTCAACACTTGTCTTTCTTTGCTGTCACGACATGAAGGCAAACCATTTCTATACTGTATTGACATGTGATGAAAAATGGATTCTTCTGGACAATTGCAAGCATTCGGCACAATGGTTGGGTAAAAACAAAGTGCTGAAACACAGTCCCAAACTGAATATAGAAGAGTTCCATAGTTGACCACCTCCTTAAGTTGGCCAAATTTTCATAGAACAGACATACGCCACATGTACGCATCAGTACAGGAGGCCTAGTGCCTATGCTGATCACCTCGGTATGTTGACCAGATTGTTACAGCCCCTTGGGTGGTCAACTTACAGAGGTTCTACTGTATTCATCAAAAAAAGCTAATGGTGTCTGTTTGGTAGTCCAGTACCGGTATTACCCACTGCAGCTTCGTGAAACCTACCGAAACCTATCAGTTGATTACAGGGGATGTCTATTACAACCAACTGGACAAAATGATAAGGATGCTTGCAGTTAAGCAGCCAAGATTGATCAATAAAGACAGGAGAATCCTCTTGCAAGACAAGGCTCGACCACATGATGCAGAAATAACTCAAACTGCAGAAGCTGGACTTGGAAACCCTCTGTCATCCGCCGTAGTCAGCAGACCTTGCACCGACTTATTGCTGCTTCCTTCAGGCCTTGGACCACTTCTTGCAAGGAACAATATTCAATTCTCAACCAACTGTGGAAAATGCCTTTCAAGATTTCTTTGCCACTTGCTCTCCAGGCGTCTTTGTTGGTGGCATAAACAAGCTACAGTTAAGATGACAAAACTGTGTTAATAGTTTGGATGCATACTTCGATTAATTGCACTGCTTCTTTTGGGGAGAGAATAAACTGAACTTTTGTTTTGAAGTTGGACATTTCATATTTAATGACCTACTACCTACAACTTCTGACAATGCCCTATTGTGAACATTCTGCCTATTCTCCCTTTCTCACATAGCAATAGCATTTTTAACGGGTTATAGAGCAGCTCAGCTGAAGACTGCACTTCTCAGCTTCCCATGCAGCTAGAACTGGTCATGTGATGAGGTTCCAGCACCAGCCAATACAATGTGGACAGAAATATTTACAACTCCTAGTTGTGACTTTAAAGGGAAGAAGTGTGATCTTCCTTTCCCCGTTCCTCTGGCTGGGACGCAGATGCCATGGCTGGAGCATGAGCAGCCATTCTACATGATGAGATGAAGGTTGTATATTGAAAATACACAAAAGCAACACCATACAAGGGTTATAGACCCTTATACGTGTATCACATGAGAAATAAACACATTTCTCTGTCATTTAAACCCCTACTATTTTGGGCCTCTGTTTTACCAGCCAAACCAATAGCCCATCTAATACATAACTCGTCAGTCAGTATGTATCACAAGGTGACATTTATCACAAGGGAGCCTGTGAAATGTCTTTATTCTGGACAGCCATGTGCCCAGCTAATAATGCCTGGGGAACATTAATGAGGAGGTGCAGGTGCCAGAGGGAGACACCAGGCCCAGCCCTTGAAGGAATAATAGCAATAATCACAGTATCTCCCTGCAGGGCGCCAGGCACTCCGCTGGCCACTTTGCCTCCACGTCCTCTTGAATCCACACAGATTGTCTGCAGACAGGTTTTAGAATCCTAACTTTAGAAATGGGAAGACTGAGGCCCATGACTTTAAGGGAGCTGACCGAGGTGACAGAGCTCCTCTGAGCAGACCTAGGTCCAGTCAGAGGTCTGTGTAAGTTCCATCTCCTAAAGCAACAGTTCTCGAAGTGGGCCTGCTGCAGCAGCATGAGAACTTGTAAGAAAAGAAAATTATTGCAAAAATCAGACACTCTGAGGGCGGGGCAGCAATCTGTGTTTGAACAAGCCCTCCAGCTGAGGCTACACACGCAAGATTTGAGCCAGTGCTCCAAGCCAAACCTGAAATGGGACACATTTGTCCTCTCTTCCTCTTTCCCCAGACAAACCCAACTGTGAAGAGATTTAATCCTGACCAGATCCTAACCTCAGTTCACCTGCCGACCCCACTCCTAGAATTTAGCTTAATCAGTGCAGGCTGTCTCCTCGAGGATGGTAACACAGCTCTGCCCTGCTGGGTACCTCCCTTCTCACAAGGACACTCCTAAAGGGGTGGGGGGCAGAGAAGAGTGAAACTGTGGCCTCAGGCTGCAGATGGGGTTGTGGGGTCAAAAGGGAAGGCTCCTGCAATTTTGGACCCAAGTCTTTTGGGCATCTGATGTTTCCTATTGAATGCATGAAGCACTGACATTCATTCTCTCACTCTCTCCCCACCTCCCCTCCCTCCCTTCCCCAGTTCCAGGACACTATTGCCCAAGGCATAGTTGGTTTAGGAGGTGATAGGAGTCTATGGCATAGGCTTGGGTGGGATAGGGGGTTTGGCCATTTCTGGTTCCTTCCATGGGCAGGAGTTGGTAATGATGATGATGCCAACTATCGTGTCTATCTCTGTCTGAGGCAGGCTGTTCTCTGAACTCTTTGCCTGCATTAATTCATTTAATCCTCCGGCACAGCCAGGTTAAGCAACTTGCCCATTGTCACACAGCCAGTGAGGGGTAAAGCGAGCTCTGAACCCAGGCAATGAAGCTCCAGTGTCCATGCTTAAGAGCTGCTGAGTTATTCAGCCTCTAAATAGTGATAAGTACATTTACGGGGCTTTTAATATTCCAGGCACTGTCGTAATTGCTTTACATATTTTTAAAAAGTGGTGTTCTTACCACTATAACAAGGTAGCATGTCCAGCAGATGCTTGGCGTCGGTGGACTGAACATTTGTGGTTTGGGGCACTTTCAGTGACTCTGTGTGCCTGTGAGCATAGTTGCACGTGTGTCTCACCAGGAGAAGCAGGAAAGGCAAGGCCAGAGGCTGCTGGTCTCCTGCGGTGTCGTGTTCTAAAATGAGTCTGCACATCACACTTGTGGTTCTTGGGGAAAAAATAAAGCAATCCCCACTACCAGTCAAAACAACAATATTTATGCAGCTCCGGTAATAACCACTGGAACCCTCCTCCCTCCTGGCTTGTGGACAGCGCCTTGCCCTCAGCTCACTTTTGCTCCCAGGGCCATGCAGGCTGCTTCCCACGGAGCTCATGTTCTTGGGCTCACAGTGGCCTCCCTGTGGCTCGGGGCTCCCCTCCCCTGGGAAGTCTCGTGGATGCCTCTGGCCCCCACTTTTGGTAAGACTCAGGACTTGAGAACCCAAGTTCTCAAAGAAGGTCATTGTTGCTGTCCTTGGACCTCTGTGATGCTGGACTCTGGAGTTCTCCTTCCACTCCTGTGATGGAGCATTCTGTGTCTTTTTGCCTTCTCCCTCTTTCTTCCTTTCCATTCTTTTCCCTTCTCTTCCTTTTCTTTGATGCTCCTTCCTGCTTCTGCTCTTTCCTACTTCTCTGCCTTAGTTCTCCCAGTTCTTCTTCCTGCTCTACTCTCCCTCTTTTTCACCTGCCCACCAGGGACCAGCTCTTTCCACCGGCTCAGGTCCTCATACCTTGATCCAGCCTTTCCTGATGCCTCTTGGCTGACTGCATCACCTGCCCTCTGGCTGCCTACAGCTCTTCAGCATACAGTCAACCCCACTAGCTGAAGCATTAGAATCACTCTCAACCTTTTTGGCATTCATTTAAATGTTGTATGTGAGAAGGAGAGAGAGAGACAAAGAAAGAGAGAAAGAGAGAGAGTCATTTAAACATTTATTGTGTACCTACTATGTATAAGGCCTGCCTCCTCCTTGGCCTGGAAAACTCCTATGCAGCCTTCAAAGCTCACCCAGACATACCCTCCTCCTGCCTTGGCTCTCCTCCCTCACAGCCAGGCTGCTGCACCCCTCTGCCTCCATACATCTGTGCATCACAAGAAGAGTTAGCACATCTGTGGCAGATGCTGACAGTGCTGGTCTCCTCTGCACTCCCATCCTGTGTACTCTGCGGGCTTCCTATCACATGTGCTCCAGCCCCAAGCAATGAGAAATGGGATTTGGGAATGATACGCCCCAGTTTGCCTGCCACATAGAGGGGACAGCTTTGAGGCATGCTCTGTGCAGATTGTAGGGGTGTCCAGTGGGCTGGAGCCCCACTGCCTGCAGCAGTTACCTGATCCTTAATGCTTTCCATGTTTTACTTCTGTGTTTCTTGGAATCACTTCCCAAATAAACTACTTGCAGCCAAATCCTGTTCCTGAATCTGCTTCTGGGGAGCTCAGGCAGAGAAGACCAATCATATAGGCCTCAACTCTGTGCCAGACACAAATTTCTTGATTTGCATTAGCCCATTTCATCCACATGACAGTCTTCCATGTGAGGCAGGTACTACTATTCTGTTTTTCCAGAACAGTAGTATGGCATTTCTGTTTTTCCATTTGAGGAAATTGAGGCATAGGGGACTAAAGAGGTTCTAGGATGTGGTCCTTTTCCAGGATGGCCTGAGGAAAATTGGGATGAGTTTGCCACCATAAGGTGAAGTGACTTGTCCAAGGTCGCACAGGAGTGAGTGGCAAGCCTGAGATTGCCCTGTGCTGGACCACAGCACATCACATACAGCACTGCTTTAGGGGGTCTTTCTTTCTTTCTTTCTTTCTTTCTTTCTTTCTTTCT
>CAUYRH010133607.1:0-16903 GCA_963574655.1 Perodicticus potto
AAGGAAGGAAGGAAGGAAGGAAGGAAGGAAGGAAGGAAGGAAGGAAGGAAGGAAGGAAGGAAGGAAGGAAGGAAGGAAGGAAGGAAGGAAGGAAGGAAGGAAGGAAGGAAGGAAGGAAGGAAGGAAAGAAAGAAAGAAAATAGCTGGGTGTTGTGCTGGGTGCCTGTAGTCCCAGCTACTTGGGAGGCTGAAGCAAGAGAAATCACTTAAGCCCAAGAGTTGGAGGTTGCTGTGAGCTGTGACATCACAGCACTCTACTGAGGGGGAGGTGGTAAGACTCTGTCTCAATAAAAAAGAAGAAAGAAACATCTAAATTAGACTGATGAGACAAGCTTCCCAGAAAAATCCTAGAGCCAAGGTTTTAAGAACAGAAGATTCTCAAAAGGGGTCTGGCTTGATGGGCGGGACAATCTTGTTTTTGTCTCCAGCAATCCCTGCACATTGCATAATGGTTGGCATCCCTGGATCCCTCTCACTAATGCACTATTGCCCTCTGGTCCATGTCCACCAAGCAAAGTAAAGCACTTCCAAACGCTCCCTTGATGGTTGGAAGAGGGTAAATGACAGCACCTGCCCCTTGGAAGAAGGCTACAGGTGGGGAATGGGGCACTCCAGCCTGCCTCAGCTCCACATCTTCAATTCCAAAAAAATCTCTTGGCCTCTTCACAAGCATAGAATGTTCTTATCCACTCCACATGCCTACCACCTGATTTCTTTCTTCCCTTCAACTCTAGCTCAACCATCGCTTCTGAGGGAAGCCTTCCCTGCCTCCCTGGCTTCCTAAATGAGGTCAATTCTCTTGTACTGTACTCTTGAAGAGCACCATGTACCTCACCTTCACAGTTCATATGAAGTTACTTTACAGATATTTTGAATACCATTCCTCCCTAATAGAATACAAATTCCAAGAGAAAGGGACTGTGTCAATTTTTCATTTCCCCCATTCATCATTGTTTTTCTAGCATCTCAGTCCTAGTACCTCATAGGTGCCCAATAAATACTTACTGATGACATAATCCTTGAATGAATGAAACAGCATGGTACATATGTCTGAATAAAACACAAAGGAATTCTGTAGGGTAGGAAGGAAAAGTACAAGTGGCAGAGTAGCTGGGAACCACACCATCAAAGCAAGCAAAAGCCAAATCATAAAGAGCCTCATGTGACAAGCTATGGATCTGTATTTCAGCACAGATGCATATTTTAGAAAGTACACTCCAGCACCAGCGGGGGCCAGAGTGCAGAGTTGAGAGGCTGTGCAGGAACCCAGGAAGGAAGTGAGGAGGGCCTGAACTAAGGCAGCACGGGAGGATATGGAGGAAAATGTGTCAGGAGATAACAAAGAAGTCACGTCTACAGAACTCTCATGACTGCTTGGGCTGGGAGGGAGAAAGGAGGGGTGGTACAAAAGGAAAAGCCTGACTCCCCGGGTTCTGCTTTGGGTGACTAAACGAAAGGAGGGGAATGGGCAAGATTAAAGAATGGATAAAGAGAAGCAGGTGTGGAGGGGAGATGAGGAGTTTGAGGGTAACACTCACAGAGATTAGGAGGACACGACTGTTGAAGCTGTAGGTGAGAACAGAGTAGAGGACAGAGCCTTGGAGAAAATGGGCATGTAAGGGGTGAAGGGACAAAAAGGACCCACAATGGAAATAGTGGGAAAATGGCCAGAGACAGCACAAAGCAGGACTTTCATAAGTGAAAAGCAAGGTCAGCAATACCAGATGTGGCAAGAAGTCCACAGAAGGGAAGGGAGGAAAGTGTTCAGGAGTTCTGGCAACGTCAGTAACTTTGGGGAGAGCAGTTCTAGTGGAGCTGATGGACAGGAGCAGGATTTCAGTAGAGGAGGCCTGAAGAAGTGGAGGTGACAACTGCACATAACTCTTCCAGGAAATGGGGCTGGGAAGAGGAAGCATTATGGAAGGCAGCACAGGGTGGTAGGAAGATACTGTCTTTGAAAATCAGAATGAAGACATTTAAATGGGAAGAGCTGGTGAAACAGGAAAGAAAATGAACAAATGATGGAACCAGGTCCTTAAGGGAGAGAAGCTGGGATCTCAAACGGAGTAGAATCAGCCTTAAAACCATTTGTCACAGAATTAGAATAAAAGACAAAGGGACAGGGTCAGCTGGAGATCTGTTTGTAAAGGAGAGAAGAGGAAGTTGCGGTGCCTTAATTGATGGCTGCAACTTAATGAAGCAAAAGGCAAGGCAGGAGGTTGAGGAGAGAAATGAAAAGGAGAAGATATAAAGGGAAATGGGCAAGAGAGTGGCCGGAGGACACACGGGGAGCACCGAGGGCCAGCCTGGCCTACTGGAGACACGACAGTAACATGCAGTCGAAAGTGAGATGTGTCTACCATGTAGGCGCAGAGCCTTAGGTTACTGCAAGAAAAGTGTAATGCTGTCTGTTAAGCTCTTCAAGGAAAGAAGACCTCCTTTCCACACCACGCACTCAAACTGAAACAGGAAGGAGTTCAAAGAATGGTAAAATGGCACATTTTACCAAAGGTGTGAGGAAATCCCAAAGGTGATCATTCTAAAGCTGGTCTGAGGCAGAGTGCATAGATTGTTCCCAGGCTGCCAAGACCATGGAAATGCAGGGGCAGTGCCTGTGGCTCAGTGAGTAGGGCACCAGCCCAATATACTGAGGGTGGCAGGTTCAAAACCAGCCCCGGCCAAACTGCAACAAATAAAAAGCCAGGCACTGTGGTGGGCACCTGTAGTCCCAGCTACTTGGGAGGCTAAGGCAAGAGAATTGCCTAAGCCCAAGAGCTGGAGGTTGCTGTGAGCTGTGATGCCACAGCACTCTACTAAGGGCGACAAAGTGAGACTCTGTCTCTTAAAAAGAAAAAAGACCATGGAAATGCATATTGTCTATCAATTAACAAAGCAGCAACTACAGTCTTTATTCTCCCTTGATTACACAAGCAGGCCTTTATTATCCTGGAGAAAGGAAGAGGACAGGAGGAAGGCATTAGTGAACTTTATTTCCATGGTTAAAAGTGGAGAACGAAGGCCAAGTGACTTCCAGATGAAATCCCTGGAGGTCAGGGATAACCAGAGAAGTCTAGTCAAAGAACTTTGTTTATTTCCACAGGCCTTTATTATCCTAGAGAAAGGAAGAGGACAGGAGGAAGGCATTAGTGAACTTTATTTCCATGGTTAAAAGTGGAGAACGAAGGCCAACTGACTTCTAGATAAAAATCTTGGAGGTCAGGGATAACCGGAGATCTCTAGTGAAAGAACTTTGCTTACTTCCACATAGTGGATTCATACCCTCCATCCTCCAACCCCCAATATCCTTCTTGTTCTTGTCCCCTTTCTGTCATCCAAGTCCACAGCCACTGTCTTCATCCAGGCCTTTATTCTGTCACCTGGGTCACTGCAACAGTGCCCTGACTGGACTGGGTTTAGTAGCTCATGCCTGTAATCCTAGCACTTTGGAAAGGTGAAGTGGAAGGACTGCCTGAGGTCGAGACCAGCCTGAGCAACAGCAAGAACCCATCTCTACAAAAAATTGACAAATTAGCCAGGTGTGTGGTGGTACCTGTAGTCCCAGCTACTTGGAAGACCAAGGCAGAAGGGCTAAGGCAGTGGGATCGATCGCTTGAACCCAGGAGTTTGAGGTTACTGTGAACTACGAGAATGCCACTGCACTCTGGCTGGGGTGACAGTGAGGCCTTGTCTCAAAAAAACAAAGATAGATAGTGCCCCTTACTGGTCCTGTGCTGGTTTGGTCTAGTGTAATCACCACATTGCTGCCTGGGTAATTTCAAACGGAAAAGAGCATGTCACACCCTTGTTTAATATTCTTCAGTGCCCTGCTCTCCACCCCCATATTTTAGAGTCCAAACTGCTTGGCCTGGCATTATGAACTGCTACTGTTTATTAAGTGTGTTTCATCTACCAGTGCCAACCGAGTAACATAGCTCCTTACTCAATTTATAGTTCCCATTTTTATAGATGAGGAAACTGAAGCTTACAAAGGAAATGACTTGCCCAAGGTCACAAAACTGGTTTAGTGGTAAAACTAATATGGGGGTACAGGTATCTCAGACCCCAAAGTATATGGGCTTTTAACATGCTATTGCCCACAAGGCCCTTCACGATGTGGTTCCCGCTTACCCGTCCATTCACCTGAAACCCTACAACTCCACAGAACCACGGGCTGGCCTTGCATTCTCACCCTCATCTTGTCTCATCTCCTACCCCGCTTCATCTGGCTAACCCTGCATTGCTGAGGTACTGGATAAAATGGCACCTCCATGCTTCAGCCTGACTTGTAAGTGCTCCTCTACCAAATCTTTGCCATAGTTTCATACCATATTGTTGTCTGTGTCCTTGACTTGGGAAAAATAAAAAGTGAAGATGAGGTGAAAGGATTGCTTGACCCCAGGAGTCTGAGAAAAAAAGAAAAATGTGCTGGGTGTTGTGACACACATCTATAGTCCCTGCTGCTCAGAAGGCTGAGGCAGGAGGTTCATGTGAACCCAGCTGTTTGAGGGTGGAGTGAGCTCTGATGATGCCGCTGTACTCTAGCTTAGGATAAAGAGAAAGACCCTGTCTAAAAAGGTAAACCCCTTGAGACACGAGATGTGTCTTTTACTTTTGTTCTCCCAGCTTGCAGTGCAGACACAGCAATATATATTTGTTTATTCTCTATAATGATAAGCTGACTGGGAACAGAAGAGGGATTCTGTGGCTGAAAAATGGAAAGTCCAGCACTCAGTTCCTTAAAGGATTTCAAAATCACTTCACATGAGGGCAGGGAGGAGTTTGGCCAAGAAAAATGGAAAAAGGGGAAATATTAAAGGGCAGCAGCAGGAGCAAAGGGCTCTAGATGAGACACACCAGCAAGCAGTTTAACAAGGCTGGTACAGAGTTGGTGGAGGGGGGAAGTGTTTGGCAAGATGAACCTTCACATGATTGGCTTTTTCTTCATTCAGGTGTTAATTCAAACACCACTTCTGAGAAGTCATCCTTGTCCACTTAGCACTTACAGTTTCCCTTAGTTATTCTCTATCCTATGACTCTGTTTATTTCTGTAGCACCTATCAGGATCTGAAACACCTACTAACCCTTAAAAGTATCATGTTTATCCAACAAAAAATAGGCATCATGAAACAGGAGGCTTTTTGTCTTATTTTACTGCTACATCACTAGTGCCTAGAATAACGCCTAGTACATAAGAGGTAAACATTTGTTTTATTCACATGTTCAACAAGTATTATATAATATGCTAGGTATTGTTCAATACATTGGAAATAGAACAAAAAAAGGACAAATTCTCTGTCATTGTGGAGCTTACTATGAGTAAATAAATATCCTTAACCTAGAGAAGAAAGGGTGGGTAAAGGAAGACAAACTACCAGCTTTCAAATAATATACAGGACAATTAAATGGACATGTGATCCCAAGAATCTAAAGGAGGAACAAAGAGCTTTCTGTCCCTGAATAAAGTTGGTCTGTGGGCAGGGCTGTCATAGAAAACTTCCAAGTAGGTGTAGAGCCTGTAGCTCAGGGGCTAGGGCGCCAGCCACATACACCGGAGCTGGCAGGTTCAAACCCAGCCCAGGCCAGCCAAACAACAATGACAACTCCAACCAAAAAAATAGCCAGGCATTGTAGCGGGCACCTGTAGTCCTAGTTACTCAGGAGGCTGAGGCAAGAGAATTGCTTAAGTCCAAGAGTTGGAGGTTGCTGTGAGCTGTGACGCCATGGCACTCCACCAAGGGTGACATAGTGAGACTATGTCTCCAAAAACAAACTCCAAGTAGTCAATAAAGGGGCTTGGAACCCAAAGGCCTCAAACTGGCAGCCACAGATATGCCTGGTTACAGCCGAACAGGGTTTAAAATAAAATGAACGAGTTAGGCTGAAGTGGGAGCAATGCCTGAGCTAAGGGGTTCGAGACCAGCCTGAACCAGAAGAAGACCTCATCCCTAAAAATAGCCGGGCGTTGTGGCGGGTGGCTATAATCCCAGCTACTCGGGTAGCTGAGGCAACAGAATCACTTGAGCCCAAGAGTTTGAGGGTGCTGTGAGTTATGAGCCACGGAACTCTACCGAAGGCGACTCTGTCTCAAAACAAAGAAAGAAAGTGAATTAGTTGCTTGTGTTTTTTAAAAATTGAATTATCTGCCCGGTTTTTAAGAAATTTTATTAGTTGCCAGTGTTTAAAATTCAGGAAACTGTGAAAGGGCGCGCGCACACACACAAATACTGGAATTTTAGTTTCACTTCTCCAATATCATACATGTTAGTAGTGTGCTTATAAAAGTCAACCGAGTAAAGCAAAAGTTCGTCTCTTTCCGACAAACCTTCTTACAGCTACATTTACTCTGCCTGACTGATTCCTATCATGCATTAGTTTGTAATCCCTCGACCAAACCAAGGCATCGAGAACCTTAACTCTGAAAAGCCCTTTGAGTAAGCTTAATTTAACCTCACTTAACAAATGATGGAGTTATCATTCCCATTGTACAGAGGAGGGAAAACAAACTCAGAACCGGGAGGAACGTGCCACAGCCATTCAGCAAACCTGGCCAAAGCCAGCACGAGAATCCAGATGTCCCATCTCGCGTGTCCCCACACGAGATTCTGAGCACTACCCACCGAGGCCCGGCGGGGCTGGCTCAGGACATCGGCACGAAGCTTCCCGGCCAGAAGACCCGGGACTGAACCAGTCTGAGAGGACGCGGCTGGAGACCGACGACAACAGGAGTCAGTGACTCCCTAGAACAGGGAAGACCGCCCGGAGGCAGGCACAGGAGGACCTTGAGACCTGCTGTGACCCTCGCTCTCAGCGCAGAGCTCGCCCCTCTTCTCCAGGCCTCCAAAACCGACCCCGCCAAGACCCCAGCCGAACCTCACCAGCCGCGGCTCACTTACCGCCGCCCAACTTCCGGCAACCAAAGCGCCGTCTGCGGCGCGCGCCTCGATGACGCAACGCGGCCTCTCCCCCCGCCTGCTCCCCGGAGCGGCACGCATGCGCAGACGAGCTGGCGCGAGCCCGGGAAAATGCGCCCCTAGCACCGCGCAAAGTGGGAGGAACTGGAATTCCAGGGAAGGCGGGGCATCTGGAGGGGGGACGTTTTTAAAAAACTAATTCAGAGGATGACAGGGATTATCATCATTGCCATTTTCCAGGGGAAGCAGCATCAAAGATAGTACAGGGACCATCTGGGAGACAGGTGGGAGAGACACGAGACGAGACTGGAGAACTTTAATAGGAAAGGGCTAAAGAAAGTCGACAACGACCTTCCTGCCCTTTCGAAACCAACCAGCCGCTCCCCGCTGTCAATGGGATAAATTGCTCCTTCTAAATTATTTGTTGAGCATATACTATGCACAAAGCACTGGACAAGAGTTGATGATACATTAGAGGTCATAAATGTCTCAATCTGTCCTCTAAGGCCTTTCTCAAATTGACCATAATGTATCTCTATAGACTCGTAATAACACGAGCGATGACTACCACGGGTCTGTGTAATGCACCACATTTTCAGGATTTCACATCTCTAATCCTTACAAGGGACCTGAAAGGTATCCCCAGTTTACCTAAGAAAGAACAGAAGCTAGGAAAAGTTAAGTGGTTTGCTGAAAGTTAAAGGGTTTTTGGCCCAGGATTGTAATTAAAGTCTGTTTGACTCTGTCAAATGAGAAAACAAATTCAGACTTAGAAAGGATACTTTAGAAAGGATTACTACGAGAAATGGAGATGGCAAAGAAGAAGGATTGTGCCATAGGAAGTCTTAGTCTGACAAAAAAAATCCTCAGGTGTCTCAAGGATTGGGCAAAAAGAGCTTTTCTGTCAGAGGGAAGAGGAAACAAGGCTAGGAAGAACTGGATATGGGGAAGAGAGATGAAAGGGTGGTTTGATTGCATAGTACACCAGAGACCTCCTTCTGTCTGGAGGTCAGCCAATTCTCAGTAGGGGTCTTATGCAGGCTCAGGTTGAAGTCGGGCTAGCCTGGGGCAAGGAAAGAAGCTCAACCAAAGTTTTATTTTTTTATTTTTTTATTTTTTTATTTTTTTTTGAGACAGAGCCTCAAGCTGTCACCCTGGATAGAGTGCTGTGGCATCACAGCTCACAACCTCCTCCAATTCCTGGGCTCAAGCGAGTCTCCTGCCTCCGCCTCCCAAGTAGCTGGGACTACAGGCGCCCGCCACAACGCCCGGCCATTTTTTGGTTGCAGCCATCATTGTTGTTTGGCGGCCCGGGCTGGATTCGAACCCTGACAGCTCATGTGTATGTGGCTGGCGCCTTAGCCCGTCGAGCCACAGGCGCCGAGCCCCAAAGTTTTATTAATAAACATTTTTTTCCACTTGGTCAATGGAGACAAGTAGCTAATCATTTATGAGGCAAAGAATGGGAATTCAGAAGGACTGTGTTGCCACAGGTAAACAAGAGAGGGGTCCATGAGTCCTTTTTGTTTTTTTGTTTTTGAGACAGAGTCTCACTATGTTGCTCTCAGTAGAGTGCTGTGGCGTCACACCTCACAGCAACCTCCAACTCTTGGGCTTAAGCAATTCTCTTGCCTTAGCTTCCTGAGTAGCTGGCCACAATGCCTGGCTATTTT
Organism: Perodicticus potto; assembly: GCA_963574655.1. Lineage (NCBI taxonomy): Eukaryota > Metazoa > Chordata > Mammalia > Primates > Lorisidae > Perodicticus > Perodicticus potto. The sequence goes on from CAUYRH010133607.1 coordinate 8,585, forward strand.
TTGGTTGGAGTTGTCATTGTTTAGCAGGTCCGGGCCAGGCTCAAACCTGCTAGCCTCCATGTATGTGGCTGGTGCCCTACTCACTGAGCTACAGGCGCCGAACTTTTTTTTTTTTTTTTTTGAGATAGACTGTCCTTTTGTCACCCTTGGTAGAGTGTGGCATCACAGCACCTCAAACTCTTGGGCTCAAGCGATCCTCTTGCCTCGGTCTCTGGAGTAGCGGGGACTACAGGTGCCCACCATGACACCCAGCGAGTTTATCTATGAGTCTTAAGATGTTAGAGGTGCTAATTGATTCTATATTATAAGCACCTGAGAGATGAGGAAGGGAGGAAGAATAAAATAGGCCGATTTGGGACAACTGGGAACTGAGACTGGGAGAAATGAATCAGGGAACAGCTGCTATGTTAACACATTGTTGACCAGCTATTTTACGTAGAAACTATCCATGCTCCAGGTAATTTGTGACCAGTCAGCAATGTGTTAAGCTACATAAGAATGGATGGTTCTTTGTAGTAAACAATTTCTGAAGCACTAAAATGCTTCTTAACTGTCACTGTTTTCCAGGAGCACAGAGCTCAGGTGAAATTCAACATTGTCAATTCTTTCCACTGTATCAGGCTCTTCTCCTACCACTGCCCTCTCAGACTGCATGCTTCGGTCACACTGAACTGATTTTGGTTTTCTAAGAACACTCTGCTCTTTTTATCTCCATCCCTGGAATGCCCTCACACTTCCCTTGCTTGTTGTAACCCTTTCTCAGTCTTCACAACTTGGTTGAAATGTTGATAGAATAAAGGGGTGTGTATTAAATGTTTCTAGTGATAGAAAGTTCTAAAACCAGCAAAACTAATCTATAGTGATAGAAATCAGGTTACTGGTGCCTGAGGCAAAGAGGGGGTCATTGTCTGCAAAGGGGCACGAGGACCTTTCTGGACTGATGAAAACTTTCTGTAGCTTGGTTGAGGTACAGATGACACAGGTGTGCACATTTGTTTAACTCGTCAAACTCCACATTAAAAATGGGTGCATTTTATTGTATGCATTGAGTGTTACAAATTTGATTTAAAAAACACACAGTAGGGATGTCACCTCCCATAAAAGGCATGCCTAATACCATTCACCTCTGGACTCCACTCTACTGAGCATATATGAGCCCGGATTGCAGTTATTTGTTTATAAGCTTGCCTTCCCTCCTGGACCTTGAGATGTTTTAATAAACAGCACTGGAGTTTCTACCCAGTTCACAGTGATTCCAGCTTCTCTGGGAACTGTCGATCTCCAGTCATGTTTGTACCATCTGTACTACTCCAACCTCTCAATACCTCCAGCGTTGATTGGAATAGTGTTTCTTTACTCTAAGTTTTGGACTTTTGAACTGATATTCATAGAGAGCAGAAATAGGAAAAGTTACATAGGTCAGTGACAATATACCAAAGGGAATTTCCTTGAATTCTTACTGTTTTTTTGTTGTAGTTGTTGTTGTTGCAGTTGTCATTGTTGCTTTAGCTGACCCGGGTTCAAACCCACGAGCCTCTGTGTATGTGGCTGGCGCCGTAACCACTGTGCTACGGGCGCCAAACTGAATTCTTACTGTTAAGGATCCTGTGGCTAACCTGGCTCAAGCTCTTCCCAAGGCAAGGTAATCCAAAGAATCACTAGAGTCTGTAAAGCGCCCCCCCCCACTATGGTTTAAATGTCCCTTGCAAAGCTCATGTTGAAATTTAATTCATCAGGAGGTGGGATCTTTAAGAAGTGTTCGGGTCATAGGAGCTCTGCCCTCCTGAATAAGCCGGTGTTGCTGTCCAGTGGGTTCTTTATCTCAGGGAAGAGTTCAGTCCCTCTTCCTTCTTCCACTACCTTCTGCCCTATTATGCAGCAAGAAGGCCCTCACCAGATGTCAGCACCTTGATACTGGACTTCTCAGCATCCAGAATTGTGAGCCAATACGTGCTTCCTCATCATGAATTACCCAGTCTGCGTGGTATTCTGCTACAGTAACACAAAGGAGATGAAGACCCCCCAGTAACCATCACTTGTAATCCTGAAGTAGCTCCCCGGGGTTGAAATCATGTCTGTCTGTCTTGAGCCAAGTATTATCTCTTAATGGCCTAGGAAATGCTTAAAAAGTATTTGTTGAATTAACAGACGATATCTGGGCATCCAAAATAGCTGATGGATGCTTAGGCCATGGAGGTAGCTTCCTTGTTAGCAGTCAGTTACGGTGAAGCTCAGAGCCAGAGACTGAAATGGGGTAGGCAGGTGACTGAGGCTCCAAGACCATGAAACATTAAGAAAGATGCAGGGATTGGAGCCTTGGAAAGATAATGTTCTCAGGCATAGCAGGGCAACGAGGCCCTGTGACCCTTATTTGGGGCCACAGTTATTCAGGTCAATGCACATTTATCACTTGTCTGGCAGTTCACTTGAAGAGAGTACATGTTCCCAATAAAGAGAACCATATGCCATGCCAACCTCGGCTTAAAAAGCCCAAGAAATTGTGGAATGACAGACACCAGCAAATTAGATCTTAACAGCTTTGTTTCCTTACCGCACGCAGAGTGCCTAACAGCCAGAAGAGCCCCAGCATTTTTTTCACCCTGAGTTAAGACTAATAAATCTACCTCCTGGAAATGCATGCAGTTCCCATCTTCCCAAGAGAAACCTCACTTTTCTGCGAGACAAGGAGCCAAATGGCCAATTCACCAAATCGTCAGTTTGCAGACGCATAGATTTTCTGAATGAACACTTTGCAAACATTACTGACGTGTGAGGTTTACAGCAGTTTGTCCTGAATGGAAGGCTTCACAAGCTTTTAAAGACTGATGAGGTGCTGCAATTAACTGGTTTCCATTTTGTCTTCAGAGAAGCATTTTAAGGAATTTTCTTTTGTTGTTGTTGTTTTTTTTTTTTGTTTGTTTGTTTTTTTGCAGTTTCTTGCCAGGGCTGGGTTTGAACCTGCCACCTCCGGCACATGGGGCAGGTGCCCCACTCCTTTGAGCCACAGGAATTTTCTATTTATCGAAAGCTAAGAATGGCTTATTCTGTCTTTGAATATGTTTAATTTGGGAATACATTAATGATAAAGAATATATTACTGAATGTAGATTTTTTTCTTAAGCATATTCATATATGTCATTTGACTTATTCTTTTTTTTTTTTTTTTTTGAGGTAGAGTCTCACTTTGTTGCCCTCAGTGGAGTGCCATGGTGTCATAGCTCATAGCAACCTCAAACTCTTGGGCTCAAGTGATCCTCTTGCTTCAGCCTCCCAAGTAGCTGTAACTACAGGTGCCTGCCACAATACCCAGCTATTTTTAGAGATGGGGGTCTCGCTCTTGCACAGGCTGGTCTCGAACTCCTGAGCTCAGCAACCCACCTGCTGTGATCTCCCAGAGTGCTAGGATTACAGGCATGATCCACTGTGCCGGATTTTTTTTAAGGCAATCATGAAACAAAGTTAGTTTGTTTATTTATGTACTTAGAGACAGAGTCTCACTGTTGCCCAGGCTAGTATGCCATGGTGTCAGCCCAGCTCACTACAACCTCAAACTCCTGGGTTCAAGTGATCTTCCTGCTTAGGTAGAACTCCAGATATCCCCCATGAAGCCCAGCTAATTTTTTTATTTTTAGTAGAGATGGGAGTCTCACTCTTACTCAGCTGGTCTTGAACTAAGCTCAAGAGATCCTTTTGCCTTGGCCTCCCAGAGTGCTAGGGTTATAAATGTGAGCCACTGCACCTGGCTGAAACAAAGGGTTTGTTTTTTTTTGAGACAGAGTCTCACTCTGTGCCCTGGGTAGATTGCTGCAGCATCATAGCTCACAGAAAACTCAAACTCTTGGGCTCAAGAGAGCCTCTTGCCTCAGTTTCCCCAGTAATTGGGACTACAGGCACCTGCCACAACACTCGGGTAGTTTTTCTATTTTCAGGAGAGATGGAGTCTCACTCTTGGTCAAGTTCGTCTGGAACTCCTGAGCTCAAGAAATCCACCCACCTCAGCTTTTCAAAGTGCTAGGATTATAGGTGTGAGCCACTGCTCCCAGCTCAAAATACGTTTATTAAGAAAGAGAAAGATAGGATTACAGAGTATGACAGTTTACAAAGCAGGACACATTTGCCATTGACAATGAATGGGCCTCCATTGCCAGACCAAGTAGGCAAAGAGGCCAGTTTATTCTTTCTTTTCCCCCACTCTCTGCTTCTCTCCTGTCTCCCTTCCCTTCCCTTAGTTTCTCCCTTTGTCTCCATCTCTCTGCCCTTTTTTTTTTTTTTTTTTTTTTTGAGACAGAGCCTCAAGCTGTCACCCTGGATAGAGTGCTTTGGCATCACAGCTCACAGCAACCTCCAATTCCTGGGCTCAAGCAATTCTCCTGCCTCTGCCTCCCAAGTAGCTGGGACCACAGGCGCCCGCCACAACAGCCGGCCATTTTTTGGTTGCAGCCGTCATTGTTGTTTGGCGGGCCCAGGCTGGATTCGAACCCGCCAGCTCAAGTGTACGTGGCTGGCGCCTTAGCCCGTTGAGCCACAGGCACCGAGCCCTCTCTGCCCTTTAATCTCTCCCCATGTCTGCTCTTCAGCATCCTCCTCCACATCCCTCTCCTTTCTCTCCCTGTCACTGCCCCCACCTCTTCCCCTTAGTCCCTTCTCTCTGGTGCTCTGTCCCCCACCCCTTTCCTCACTCTCCTCTTATTTCTGCCCCCTATTCTTCTTCTCTGCCACCCTCCGTCGCTTCACCTTTATTTCTTCTCTCTCTGTGTCTTCACCCCACCCCCACCCCACTCCTAACTCTCCCTGGAGCAGCAGCAGGGAGCTGGGGACAAAGACAAATTGAACATTCCTCAAGATGCTGCTATGAAGAAAAAGGAAATCAGGCCAGGACCAGTGGCTTACCCCTGTCATCCCAGCACTCTGGGAGGCCTAGGTAGGAGGATCCTTTGAAGTCAGGAGTTCAAGACCAGCCTGAGCAAGAGCAAGACCCCATCGCTACTAAAAATAGAAAAACTAGCTGAGCATTGTGGTGGGCGCCTATATTAGCCAGGCATCATAATGGGCACCTATAGCTACTGAGGGACTGAGGCAGAAGGGTCACTTGAACACAGGAGTTTGAGGTTGCTGTGAGCTGACACCACAGCACTTTAGCCCAGGAAACAGAGTGAGAATCTGTCTCAAAAAAAAACAAAACAGACCCCCCCAACAAAAAAAAACAAACATAAGCAAGAAAAAGGAAATCAGTTACTCTAACTTCACAACAATTGTTGTAGGAGACAGTTCTTTAAAAACTTCATCCAATATGAAATGTTATAAACCTCGTAAATAGTTACAAAGAAACCAAGAATTGGTAAGTTGGAAAATTTGGAAAATGGGTCATTTGAACAATTGGCTTAAAGCTTATCAGCCTTAAGCCCATGAAAAGAATTCTGAAGAAGCTTCTGAGTCTGCAAAGTTCTTATATCTACAATCAAGGTCGTATGACAGCCTCTTCCTAGGAAGTATTTATTTTAGTATTTAGGGCAGAAAGCCTGGTTTCATCTGGATTTCGTGCAGCCACTGATACTTTCCTAATGGGCTGGGGCTGACTCATCTCTGCACCATAGTTCATTGCCACTCATAAATTCAAAACTTAATTTCAATCATTCAGACAAGTGTAGGAAGAGTAGGTTCATACAGCAGAAAACAAATACGTTCTAGAATCAGAATTTGGAGCAGTTCCTTAACCTCTCTGTGTTTCAGTTTTCCTATTTGTAAAAACAAGGCAACCTCCCTGCTGAGGCTGTAAAGGTTTACAACATAGGTGATAGAGGAAAAGCACAGAGCCTGGCGAGTGTATATGCTCAGCGTGATTTTAAAAGGCAGGTTCCTTCTCTGGGACTCTTAATTTTTTATTTTTATTTTTTTGAGACGGAGTCTCTCTATGTCACCCTCAGTAGAGTGCCATAGCATCACAGCTCATAGCAACCTCAAACTCTTGGACTTAAGCGATTCTCTTGCCTCAGCCTCCTAAGTAGCTGGGACTACAACACTCGGCTATTTTTGGGTTGGCATTATCATTGTTGTTTAGCAGGCCTGGGATGGGCTCGAACCCACCAGCCTCAGTGTATGTGGCCAGCCGGCGCCCTACTCACTGAGCTACAGGAGCTGAATCTAGGAACTCCTAATTTTTTTTAAAAAAACTTAATGCTGTTTCAGCAGAAAGTTAGCAAGACTATTAAAAAAAAAAAAAGTCAAGGGGAGCTGTTTAAGAAACGGAAAAGTTGGCCAGGTGTGGTGGCTAACTCCTGTAATCACAACACTCTAAGAGGCCAAGGCAGGTGGACTGCTTGAGCTTCGGTGTTCGAGACCAACTCGAGCAAGCATGAGACCCTGTCTCTACTAAAAATAAAAACACTGAGGCAAGAAAGATAGCCTGAGCCCAAGAACTTGAAGTTCCTGTGAGCTATAATGCCACAGCACTCTAATCAGGGTGCCAGAGTTAGAGTCTGTCTCAAAAACAAAACAACCCCCCCCTCGAAACTGAAAAGTAATTGCAAACTACTTTGCATAATTGTGACGTTCAGTTGTTCTCTATCACTTGAATTTACGTGCTTCTTTCCCTGTCTATGCGACGGGGAAACTTTTCTCTGTTTTTCTCCAATAAAACTTTTACTTAGAAAAAAAAAATGTTAAATTAACATGGTTAATGCTAAATCGAATCAATTTGATGTTCAATTAAATAGAGAAACAACAGTTAAGTCTGTGTTCCCTGACTTCATCTTTACTAACATTGCTCAAACTCATGATTACTTATGATCTATTTCACCTCTCACTTTCAAACACCACATCCTTTCAGTACGTTGTTTAAATTAACTAATTGCCCACAAGATATGCTCAATGTCTACCACTGTTTATATAATAATAAGACCTTTAAGGACCGCCGAAGTCTTTATTTCCTCTCCATTTATTGACTCATTTGTCACTAGTCCTTTCTCTCTATTTGTACTTACTATTAAAAACACATTCGAAAATTGTGTCATCCTAAACATACTATATTTGTAATACCTCTGCATGCTATGTATGCTGCATAATTTCATATACACATTACATATTTTTATATAATTTGTGTTCTCTCTTTCCCTTACTGGGATATCTTTCTGATCTGCAACTTGTAATCCTCCTTTCCTTCTGTAAAATGTAGCTCAAAAGCTACCATACTTTCACTGTTAAATATTCTTCTTTTTCCTCAAAAGCAACTAATTTCTCCCTTGTCTGTAGTTCTGTAGCACTTTCCATGAGCTCTTCCTTTTCCATATATTTAATCATTTACTCCATCCTAACCAATTCTGAATTCAGGGCGAGTATTATGCATTTTAATTATCTTTCACCTCCCCACACACAAAGCACCTATCACAATATGTGATGTACAGATGTTCAAACGCCTTCCTAATTCCTGAAAATGATGCTTGTAAGGCAATTGTCACAAACTCTGAATCATCTAGGAGCCACATAATTAACATAAATAATCTTTCAGTTTGGGTAAAGATATGGACAAACAAGACAGTGCCTAGTCTATCTAATGGTATGTATTTAGGCAATTGTTACCACATGAGAAAATGGACATGTATATAGGGTCTTCAATAAAGTCCAGCAATTGAACTATATTTGGAATGTCCTGATTTTTAGAAGCAGTATACAAGTCTCAGTAGTCTGGATTCAGCAGGTGGAGAAGCAAATTGGAATCCATGCTTTAATGTATTTATACACAATTGTTTTAGTTTGTCGTGTTATCCAGGTAGTCAAGGAAAGAAGCTTTTGAAATATCCTTTAAGTATCTTGATTATTGAAATCCTCTTTTCCAGCTATCTATATCCCAGTTTACTGCAATACAAATCTTGATGCCTATTTGCATGAGAAACTTTGATTTCAACATCTGTCTTGTTTGAAGTCCCTTTCCCTTCCTCACCCTCTCATGTTTTCTTACATCTAATACTGCATTCAGTTTATGCTTACCATTTTCTATAACACTGTAAAGGGAACTTCCCTCTTTTATTTTCTATTGTTAGGGATTCATGGAGAGTACAAAGAACCAGGTTACACTGATTGCATTTCTTAGGTAAAGTCCCTCTTATAGTTGTGTCCTTCCTTTCAGTAAAAGGAGAAAGTCTGTTTTATTTTTTATTTTTTTTTTTTTTGAGACAGAGCTCAAAGCTGTCACCCTAGATAGAGTGCTGTGGCATCACAGCTCACAGCAACCTCCAATTCCTGGGCTCAAGCGAGTCTCCTGCCTCTGCCTCCCAAGTAGCTGCGACTACAGGCGTCCGCCACAACGCCCAGCCATTTTTTTGG
>CAUYRH010133609.1:0-11552 GCA_963574655.1 Perodicticus potto
GAGGCAAGAGACTTGCTTGAGCCTGGGAATTAGAGGTTGCTGTGAGCTGTGATGCCACAGCACTCTACCCAGGGTGACAGCTTGAGGCTCTGTCTCAAAAAAAAAAAATAAAAATAAAAGATTACACAGTCAGTAAAAAGGAAGATAATAAAGACTAAATAAAAACATATTAAATGCTTATGAAATTACTAGGGGGGAAAAGAAGAACAAAACAACTTTATATTTAAAATGACTAAAGCTACATACATATACACACCACAAATTTACTGGGAAAAAATCTTTAAAGGAAGTACATGAAAATGCTCTTCAATTATCTATTCATGTGGCTATTTATCCATTCAAAGCATGATTGGATTTTGTTTGGATTTCCCTCTTCTTTTCAGGTCTTTCCCTCCCTTTTCCAAATTTTCTGTATTGTGTTAAAAAATTACTTTTAAAATTTGTACCAATTTACTCAACACTTTTCCCCTTTGAGAATCTAGGAGCTGATAGAACATAGTAACAGGACATTTAAAGTTTATACAAATGTCAACAGAGAAGACAAAAGTGATTAAGGTAAAATTCCTTATAAATATCACCAATCTGAAAAACTAATAGGTTAGCTGCACACCATATGAAACAGGTGGTTAAACATCTGGTTCACTCCTCCACTGAACAGTTTATCTATGAGCATTATAGAGATAATTTGTTGGCATTATGATCGAGAAAATGAGCAGGCTATATGGTATACATAAAACTTCCCTCTCAATAAAATGCTAGAAAAATAATTAAAAAGTAAATAAAAATGTCTAGAGAAAAATAAATAAATAAATAAAAATAAAATGCTAAAGATGGCTCAGTGCCCGCAGCTCAGTGGTTAAGGCACCAGCTATATACACTGAGGCTGGCCAGTTCGAACCTGGCCCAGGGCCTGCTAAACAACAAATACCCAGGCATTGTGGTGGGCGCCTGTAGTCCCAGCTACTTGGAATCTGTCTTTATTTATTTTTTCTAGATGGGTACAAGTTTCATTAAACACATTCATCGAGTAATCTTTTTTTTTTTGCAGATTTTGGCTGGGGTGGTGTTTGAACCTGCCACCTCCAGTATATGGGGCCAGCACCCTACTCCTTTGATCCATAGGCGCCACCCGTAGTCCCAGCTACTTGGGAGGCTGAGTCAAAAGAATAGCTTAAACCCAAGAGTTTAAGGTTGCTGTGAGCTGTGACACCACAGCACTCAACCACAGAAGACATAGTAAGATTCTGTCTCAAAAATAAATAAATAAAATGTTAGACATGTTATGTTGTAAATATAATGTACTATTGTACAAGAGTTTAAGGTTGCTGTGAGCTGTGATGCCATAGCACTCAACCGAGGGAGACATGGTGACTCTATCTCAAAAATAAATAAACAAACAAAATGCTACACATGTTATGTTGTAAATACAATGTAGTTGTTTGACTCTTTCTAGCTTTTTTCATTTTGTTGCTATTATGACAATTCTGGAACATGAATACTTTACTATATGAAGTCCATCACCCAAACACAAGGCTCCTGAGACTGAATCAAAAATGATTAGTAAAATGCCAAATGGTATTACAGAGAAGCAAAGAAGGAAAAGAAAAGGGAAATGGAAGGGAAGGGGAAAGGGAAGGGAAAAGGAAGGGAAAAGGGAAAGAAGAAGGGAAGGGAAGAGAAGTATTAGTAGGTAAAGTTCTTTGTTCAGACTTAGAAGGAATGGATTTTATTTTGTAAAACAATAAAAAGTAAAACAAGACTCTATCCATAATAAAAATGTGAGAGATTACAATACAAAATGACCTAACAGATGAAAACAACTATGTACTTCAAGTGCAAAACAGTAATTTTTAAAAGGGCTGCCTCTTTAAAAAAAGTTACTCATAAGAGGAAAATAAAATATTAACATAGAACATTTAAACCTATAAATACACAATCGGGCAGTGCCCATAGCTCAGTTGGCAGGCGCCAGTCACATACACGGAGGATGGCAGGTTCAAGCCCGGTCTGGGTCAGCTAAAACAATGACAACTGCCAACAACAAACAAAATAGCCAGGCCTTGTGGCGGGCACCTGTACTCCCAGCTACTTGGGAGGCTGAGGCAAAAGAATCGCTTGAGCCCAACAGTTTGAGGTTGCTGTGAGCTGTGCCGCCACGGCACTCTACCTAAGGTGACAACTTGAGACTCTGTCTCAAAAAAAAAAAAATAAATAAATAATAATAATAATACACAATTGATATTTTCAATGAAGTCATAGCAACACAAAACGAAATATTCTTACCATTATCTTCAGTAAAAATGATATTTCAGCACAGCCTGACAGCTGTTGAAATTCTTATGGTATATACAGCAACCTGCACTATTTTTTAGTTTTCATAATGAATATTAAAACTATATTAATTCAAATTTTCTAATTTGCATGAAAGAAAAAACTGCTGAAAAATATAAGAAAAAGAGAGAAAATAATGACAGAAAAAAACTATGCCAAGAATAAAGACCTAAAATAAGATTACAGAGTTCAAAATTCAAAAGCAAAAAGTAAATAAAAACTAATTTTTAAAAAGTCCTCTTGTTGCCATGATATATCATGGATGCCATTCAAATACATTATTTGAGTAAGTACTTTACATGCCATTTTTCACATTTCTGAAGCAAGTAATAATTATATATAGACTCAGAATAAGAGTTGGGTATTGGGATGGGGGGAGAGTGAATGTGTGTATGTGTTTGTCCCAAGACAGGGTCTTGCTATATTGCCTAGACTGGTCCCCAATTCCTAGTGAGATTACCGGCATGAGCCACCATGTCAAGCCCATCTTTCTAATTTAAGACCAAGATACAAATGTCCATTTCTAACTTTATAAAGCAGAAATTCCCTTCCTATTAAAACTAAGGGACATGGAAAAAAAAAAGGCAGAAACTATATTTATTAAAAGATAAAGCTAAAAACTATTTATTAAAATGGAGCCTATTAGTTAAAACTCATAATTTATACTCTGTTGATCAAATGGCATTTTACTATTGCCCTAACTTAATTATCCAAGCTATAACTTTAAAAGTATACACAATAAATTGAGAAATCCATAATTATACTTTAAAAAGAATCATGGAGTAAATACAGACCTCTGGTAACAATATGTCGATATTTTTAATCCTACTAGAAAAGTATACCCATTAAAAATAAACAACCTTTAGGCTCAGCACCTGTAGCTCAGCGGGCCAGCTGGAGGGTTCAAACCCAGCCTGTGCCTGCTCAGCAACAATGACAACTACGACGACAACAACAAAAATATAGCCTGGCATTGTGGCAGGCAGCTGTAGTCCCAGCTACTTGGGAGGCTGAGGCAAGAGAATCACTTAAGCCCAAGAGTTTGAGGTTGCTGTGAGCTGCGATACCATAGCACTCTACCTCAGGGTAGACAGCTTGAGACTCAATAAACTAAACTAAACTAAACTAAAATAAATAAACAACCTTTACATCTTAGTGTTTTTATAAACCATTTACTCAGTAAACTGCACAGATTGACATTTCCTTTGAAGAAGGACTTTATACTACAGGTTTACAATTTCAGTACAGCTATTACAACACTAAAAGTAAGGTAAATAACATCACCAGAATAGAGAAAATTATTAAATCATGACATTATTATTTGCAAGGGCATCTCTCTATAATTAAGTTAGAAAAAAGATTACAGCAAAACTGAATAAATACCAAATTTTACCTTTTCTGCATCGTAGTATAAAGACTTCAAAGTAGTAAACAAGGGTGGGCAGCCTTTACTGAAGTTAACCCTCAGAAACCTATCCATTAGTTCTCTAAATTTTTCACCTAGAAACAAAAGCGTATTTTATTATACTTCAATTGATGCAAAAAATTCTTAAAATGATTTTCTAAATAAAATTAAAGCTTTTTCAAAAACAATTATGTCCCATCCAATTCTTAAACCCAAAATGTAAGTCTGAATTATTTCTTGTTAACACTAAAAAGCATAACAACAAATACAATATAGTTTCCAACTATATTTTCCTTTGATCTAGATTCAAAGCATCTAAAAAAATACTTTAAAAGATAGGTAAACAAAATAATTGTGCTAAGTAGAGTAAAAGTAACCATTCTAAATACAACCACAATACCAAGAACCTTTCCTAATCTCTCAGTGACTAAACAGTTTCAGTCTTAGTATCCACAGCTCAAACCCTGTAGACAACGGCAGCAGACTGCTGTAAACAGCACTATATTCAAGTAGTAGCTAATAGATCTTTTTATAAACACGAAATAGGTATTTACAAATACTTTCCCAAGTCAACTTGTGATTTAGTTCAACATGCATCATTCCACAATCATGTATAAAGCACCTGCTACATGTCAGGCATGTTCTAGGTATTAGGGACATAGCAGGGATTAAATAAGCAAAAACATTTAAATACTACCCTCATAGAATTTAACATTCTAGTGACTGAGACTAACAATGAAAATAAAATATTAGACATTAGACTGAATCTGGAGTAGTCTAACATTAGAATTAAAATACTCTATGTGCAAAAAGTAAATAATTCTATTATTGTTAAACCCTTACAAAAGATTGTTGGTGTCACTCTTTGAAAGCAGAAAATATTGAATGAATCTTCATTTTAAATACAAACACATATAACCTTTTTCACAGAAAGGTACGGGTTAATACACTTATGAAGACACGGATTACCCATAGTAAATGGGGGAAAAATGCATATCTGTCATAAATGATTTAGCATAAAGTAAAATGACTGAAATGACCTCCTAAGGTTTCTCTATGAACCACAATAAAACCTAACAACCCAGTGTGGTGATTTTTATTTGTTGTGACTGTGTTGAAGAAAACCTGCATACTAGATATAATCAGATGTCACAAAAATTAACTCTTAACTATAAAGATTGTTTTCAGATAATCTCCAATCTTTCATTAGATCATACACAAAGGATAGATCTTTTGAAAATTACAGATTACCAAGATACACTCTGAGATTAGTAAAAGAAGGAGAAGCCCCATACCGAAGACCACAAATGGTATGATTCCATATGAATGTCCCAAAACAGGCAAAGCCATGGGTACAAAAGGCAGGTTAGTGGCTACCAGATGCTGGGGGTGAAAACAGATGGGACACGGCTGCTAATGAGTATGGGGCTTCTTTCTGGAGTCATGAAAGCTTTCGGAAAGCAAGATAGTGATGACTAGAAAACTATAAACACTAAAACACTTGGACAGTTTATTTTATTTTATTTTTTTTGGAGGCAGAGTCTTACTTTGTCGCCTTCGATAGAGTGCAGTGGTGTCACAGCTCACAGCAACCTCCAACTCCTGGGCTTAGGCGATTCTCTTGCCCCAGCTGAGTAGTTGGGACTACAGGCGCCCATTACAACGCCCGGCTACTTTATGTTGCAGTTTGGCTGGGGCCGGGTTCAAACCTGAAACCCTCGGTATATGGGGCCAGCGCCCTACTCACTGAGCCACAGGTACCGGCCTGGACACTTTAAAACACTGAATTTCATGGTATATGAGTTATTATTTCAGAAAGCTTTTTTTTTTTTTTTAATTGAAAGAGGAGGAGTTAGCCAGGCATGGTGGTATATACCCCAGCTAATTGGTATTCTGAGGCAGGAGGATTGCTTGAGCCCATGAGTTTGAGGTTGAGTGAGTTAAGATTGCACCACTGCACTGCAGACAGGGCAACAAAGTGAGACCCTATCTCAAAAAAAAAAAAAAAAAAAAAAACCAAGTGGAACAGTAAGAACAGGTGAGAAAAGTGAGCATAACCATGTCCCACAAAACACTTTTAGTAGGAAAATGCTCCTCCCTGCACAGTATACTCCCATCTTGGAACTCACAAAAAATGTACTAAAAGCTCTGACAACTCTTAGAGAAACCTGATAGCTGTGTTTAACTCATCCACTGGTACTTAATATCCACAGGAAAACATTAGGGAAACATGCTTTCAGTATTCCACTATATCAAAACAAGAAAAGGAGGAAAGAAGAATGTCAAATACCATTCATCCATCATCTACGGAACTGAAATGCACTAGCAGAAAATGAATTTTTTTTTTGAGACAGTCTCACTTTGTCTCCCTCAGTAGAGTGCTATGGCATAGCTCACAGCAACCTTTAACTCTTGGGCTCAAGTGATCCTCTTGCCTCAGACTCCCAAGTAGCTGGGATTACAGGAGTTGACCACAACACATGGCTATTTTTAGAGACAGGGTCTCATTCTTGCTCAGGCAGGTCTCCAACTCCTGAGCTCAGGCAATCCACTTGCCTCAGCCTCCCAAAGTGCTAGGATTACAGGTGTGAGCTACCACGCCTGGCTGAAAATGAATTTTTAAGATGAATTTCTAGCTACTATCTAATCCAATACATTTCTAAGAGGCATTTCATATATTTTTAAAGTCAATCACCTTAAAATTTTTCATTTTCATGAATCTTTTAATAAAAATAAAGTAACTAAATTAGACATGTATTTTACATTGTAAAGGACAATTCATTAGAAAGTATCTCTACCCTACTTCCACCCACCAGAATACTTTTAAAAGTTATGTTAGCTTTCTTTTTTTTTTATTTGAGACAGAGCCTCAAGCTGTCACCCTGGGTAGAGTGCCGTGGCATCACAGCTCACAGCAACCTCCAATTCCTTGGCTCAAACGAGTCTCTTGCCTCTGCCTCCCAAGTAGCTGGGACTACAGGCGCCCGCCACAACGCCCGGCCATTTTTTGGTTGCAGCCGTCATTGTTGTTTGGCGGGCCCAGGCTGGATTCGAACCCGCCAGCTTAGGTGTACATGGCTGGCGCCTTAGCCCGTTGAGCCACAGGCACCGAGCCTATATTAGCTTTCTAGAGGTGGACTTATATAAAAAGAAATACCAAATGTCCCAATAAACAAGTCATAAACTACAGCACTCACAACCAAAAATACAGACTTTAACAAAAACACAATTTTTAAATAAAATATTAACAAATACATAGACTAGATGAAGAGCTAATATACCCTCTATACCCTCTACTTCCTATTCGGCCAAAAAAGTAAATGAATTTAGCTATATATGATTACTTGATTCAAGGTCACAAATATACTATTGTGCAATAAAAGCAAATCACAGAATACATACCATTCAATTCCAATTTACATAAGGTACCAAAGATTTTTGGTTTTGTTTTTAGGGATACAATATACACAGAGCTCTATAAATAAAAGCAAAATTTAGGAATGTGGTTAACTGAGGAGAGAGGCCTCTAAGAAAATGATGATGTTACTGTAAATGATGATGTTACTGATGATGAACAAAGAGAGCTCATATTTTCTCTGAATTTATACTGTAAAAAGAAGATATAAAACTTCCATACTTCTACCACTTAAATTACAATAATACCTCATAGAGGGAATTTAATTTACCTTTCAAATGTGGTGATTTTATTAAAAACTCACATTAAATAAAAGTAGTTTTTTAAATTGATAACATTTGTACATATTTATGGGGTAGTGGTGATATTTTGTTACATGCAATGAAATATATGATGACCAAGTCAGGGTATCTGGGGTATCTGTTACCTTGAATACATATATTATCGTTTCTATGTGTTGAGAACATTCAAGTCCACACTTCTAGGTATCTTGAAATATACAGTGCATTATTTCTAACTATGGACACCTTATTCTGCTATTGAACATCAGAAATTACTCACCTTATCTATAATTGTGACTATTAACCAACCTCTCTTCTTCCCCTTCATCCTACCCCAACACACACCCTTCCCAGCCTCTGGTATTTATTATTCAACTCTTTACTTCATGAAATCAACTTAAGAAAAGCAGTGTCATATAAACAACTTTAAATACTTAAAATCAACATTTTAGCTGTACACGGAAATGCAACACTCTTATTAACATATGCATTAATAAATGAATTGGTCACTCCCAACTCCAAGATTGGTACAGCTGTAACTCTATACCAGAAACAAGTTTGTAAAATGTGAATAACATTGAGTAATTCCAACAAATAATCATTATTATTACAAAAGATATCCTAATATTACCTGGAACAAGATTCAAAGGTAATCTTCTAGGTGAAAATGCTCTGGGGTGCTGCTTACTAATTTCTTCATAAATTTGAAGCCTCTCTTCTAAAGTGCCTATTATCAGTAAATAGGATGAGATTCATATCATCGAAACTTTTATTTATGACAAAACACTAACAAACTTTGAAAATGTTTTAAATAAAAATTATAGTAATGTATTAAAGCTGCTTTCAATTTTGGGAAGTATGGCATTAAAAATTCCTTAGCAGTGAAACATTATATTCAGTAAGTTACCATTTTTAAAACTATTTCCAGAGAAATCCAAAACTTCTTTCATCATAGCAGAGTCTACATACAACTCAAATCACATACACATAAGCTACATAGACTTACTATATGCTGCTCTTCTCTTATATTCCTCAGCACAAAACTCATGAAAAAGAAAATCATTTTATAACATATCTTTTATAACTATAGTCCCCATTCCCCCACCCTGGCCTCCCCATTCCCCCACCCTGGCCATGGACCAATACTGGTCAAAGGCTTGTTAGGAACCTGGTGCAAAACCAGGGGGAGAGCGGTGAAGCTTCACCTGAATCTATAACCACTCCTCACTGCCTGCATGACCACCTGAGCTCCCCTTCCTGTCAGATTCCCCACCCCTGTCTATGGAAAAACTGTCTTCCATAAAACTGGTCTCCAGTGCCAAAAAGGTTTGGGACTGCTGCTTTATAAGATATCTTATATAAGCTCTGTAAACCAAAAAATCTTATATATATCCCCATAAACTCTATAATGCCTGTTGATTAGGCTTAAAAAAGCAACAGATGCAGGTTCACAATTGCAAATGTTTATATTTTAAAAGATGAACTAAATTTCTATAGTACCTTTGAGACTTAAATTCTCCAATGAAACTCTATTATAAAGAACCTATTGATTCTTTACAGTGGCAATCATTTCTTCCAAAAGATATAAAATACACTTCTCACAAAAAGTTGTATCTTCCCTCCCAAGAACTAGCTAATTTTATTGAACCACATTGTGGATTAAAATGTAAACTGTATGTTACTCTACAATATTCAGAGTAGAATGTGGCTGCAGTTCTCTATTCTAATATCCTGCATAATTTATAAAGAGAAATCACATGAATTATTTTATATAATCAATTTATAGCAAAATTTTAAGAAAAAAAATAAAGAAACTAAAGTTTTAAGTGGATGTTAGACCACAGATATAAAATTATCCTAAAAATAACCGCTGATGCCAGTAAACAAGGTATCTCCCTAATAGACAAGTAGCAAGATTGTAAACCCTACACTTTAAGAAGTAAAGCTATATTTTGTTTGGACTCACTCCTTCCCCCAATAATATGTTTTGGAGCTCCAATGTGTTGGATTTTAATACCTGTGATATGTGAAAAACAATTTTCACTTTCTGCCAAAGATTTGGAGACTTATAAATGATGAAAAACCTTTAATACTAAAATTTACCTGAGGCATGTAAGATTACATGTATGATTTTATAAAACAGTTAATGCCAGGGGTGGTGGCTCACATCTATAATCCAACTACTGTGGAAGGCTGAGACAGAAAGACTAAGTGCTTAGGGCCAGGAGTTCAAGACCAGCCTAGGTAACATAGCAAATTCCTGCCTCTCCAGAAAATTAAAAAAAAAAAAAAAAAAATCAACTGGGCATGGTGTCATGCACCTCGAGTCCTAGCTACTCAGGAGGCTGAGACAGCAGGTTCACCAGAGCCTGCAGTTGCAGTTTGAGGTTGCACTCAGCTATGATCACACCACCGTACCTTCAGCCTCAGCAAAAAAGCAAAGCCCTGTCACCAAAAAAAAAAAAAAAAAAAAATTAAAAAAAGTTCTCGTTTACTCCTAATCTTAGAGAATGATATGCTGAAAAGAAAAATCTCTCCACTTCCCTAGATACAACAAAGTCTTAGAAATGTACTTAAATTAAGACAAAACTAAACCTTTTCAATGTTCTATCTGAAGACACAAGTTGGAGCTCCAGAACTTACTATGAGGGAGAAAAGGTCCTAAGGAACCTAAAATGATAAAGTGGTGTAATTAGTTCTGCAATCAATATACTTTATAGTAACCAAGGATCTTGATATATGAAACAACATCCATTTTACTAAAACATTAAAATACTTGTATTAATTGCAAGTCAGTTATCCACTAATTTAAAGAAAAATCAAAGTTAACTCACATTTCCTTATGACTTTTGCCCTGTACTTTAATAGGCTCTCACTTAATCATTTTCTTTAAAACTTATTTAAGGAGGCTCAGCACCCATAGCACAGTAGTTGTGGTGCCAGCCATATGCACTGAAGCTGGTGGGTTTGAACCCAGCCTGGGCCAGCTAAACAACAATGACAACTACAACAAAAAAATAGTCAGGCGTTGTGGCGGGCACCTGTAGTCACAGCTACTTGGGAGGCTGAGGCAAGAGAATCGCTTAAGTCAGCAGTTCTCAAACTGTGGGTCGTGACCCACAGGAACTATATTGAAGGACCATGGCATTAGGAAGGTTGAGAACCACTGGCTTAAGCCCAAGAGTTTGAGGTTGCTGTGAGCTGTGACGTCACAAAACTCTACCAAAGGCAACATAATGAAACTGTCTCAAAAAATATATATATTTATTTAAGGAAATAAAATTTTAACAATCTGTACTCAATTGTAAATATTAAAGCTCTTATTACTATTAATTAAAATAGTATCCAGCCACTTTCCAAAAGAAAATGGAGGGAAAAAAAATAATATCCAGCCATCTATCTATTAAATAGCATACTTATTTTTTTTGTCCTTTTAGAGACAGAATCTTGCTCTGTCCTCCTGGGTAGAGTGCTGTGGTGACTTCATACTCCACAGCAACCTCAAACTTCTAGACTCAAGCAATCTCCTGCCTCAACCTCCTGAGCAGCTGGAACTACTGGCACATGCCAACCCCTGCCCTAATTTCTTCTATTTTGGTAGAGACAGAGTCTTACTCTTTGCGCACGATGGTCTTTTTTTTTCCCCCCACCCCGAGACAGAGCCTCAAGCTGTCACCCTGGAAAGAGTGCTGTGGCATCACGGCTCACAGCAACCTCCAATTCCTGGGCTCAAGCGAGTCTCCTACCTCCATCTCTCAAGTAGCTGGGACTACAGGTGCCCGCCACAACGCCCGGCCATTTTTTGGTGGCAGCTGTCATTGTTGTTTGGCGGGCCTGGGCTGGATTTGAACCCGCCAGCTCAGGTATACATGGCTGGCGCCTTAGCCCGTTGAGCCATAGGCGCCAAGCCTGCTCACAACGGTCTTAAATGCCTTACCTCTTGCAATCCTCCTAAAGTGCAAGGATTACAGGCGTGAGCCACAGTAGCTAGGTACTTTTTTTTTTTTTTTTTAGTAGAGATGGCATCTTGCTATATTGCCCAGGCTGGTTGTAAACTTCTGACCTCAAGCAATCCTCCACCTCCCAAAGTGCTGGGATTACAGGTATGAGCCACCACACC
>CAUYRH010133612.1:0-19800 GCA_963574655.1 Perodicticus potto
CTCTTTCCCTCTCTCCTTCTCTCTCTCTCCCCCTCTCTCTCTCTGTTTCTCCCCCCCCCTCTCTCCCTCTCTCTCTCTCTCCTTCTCTTTCTCTCCCTCTCTCCTAAATGCTCCCAGCAGTCTTTCCCCCTGGGTCTTCCCCATACAACTCTGTAACCATTTTCTTACTTATAAACGTATTTTGTTTGTGATGTATTTTTGGCCCATCTCCCGTCTCTCCTATTGTCAGAATTTTTCACTGTTATCCCAAATACCACCATTTAGTCTGTCTGCCCACTGCCACACTGCAGGAATTTCTGTTCAGTATTCTGATTGATTCCTATACCCAGATTATTCAAGTAATTTTCACAATAACATTCATGTGTTCCTTCATGAATTCACTTAGGTTTCCTAAAGCCAAAATTTCAAAAGAGAAATGGCAAATGTCACCTGGACTTAAACCTTTTTTATACCAAGCTTCTATTTTTAATGCATTATATGTGCTGTCTAAGGTATTTAAGTGATATCTCTCTCTCTTCCTCCATCCCTATCTCATTTGTAATTCAATCAGAATTTCCTGGTCACTCAGTTCTTAGAAACCTAGTTACGTATATAGAAAACTTTATATAGAAACTGTATATAGAAAACCTCCTGCAGTTGTAAAAAGCAACTTTTAGAGATGTCCTTCCCTTGGTACGTTGCTGAACCAAGGGAAGAAAATCTGCTTGTCACCGGAGCCAGTCAACGGAGGAGCGGATGAGACATCAACAGTTTCACTTTTATTGACAGAAAAGCCAGCGATTCCAGAGAGCAGCAGGGTTATCTCCCCAAAGAACTCTGCCTGCTCCTTCCCTTCGTTCCTTTTCATTCTCACAATCAAAGTAAACACCAGCAATGTTATTACTCATCACAGTAAATGGATTTCTCCTCACAGGTTAAAAGTTACACAATGTCTCCCTATCTTAAAGTGGTTGTATCTTGAAGGCATTTTTACTTTAGACTCGATTTACAGCTAGTCAGCACTTCACTGGGTGCGCAGAGGGCCGTGGGTCCTTGACCGGTGCCCTGGAGTCCAGTCCCCAGCTTCTCTGTGACAGCAGCCTTGGAAGTGAATGAACGACGTCCTGGTGGCGGCGCGTGGGCTCATCCAGCCTGGTTAGGGCCTGACCAGCAATGCCTGCAGGAGACGGCCGTTCAGCTGGACAGTGGCTGGTAACAGGTACACTGTACAAAATTCCAGCAAAATTCTTGTGTTAGTGACAAGTATAGGAAATATTTTCTCACATGTTGCCAATTATCATTAAGGTGAAATTTTATTTTTATCTTTGTAATCAGAAAAGGAGAAGCCCACCACCCTTGTCAATCATAAAGCCCTGTGGGTCAGATACTTCCTGTTGTGTTCTGACCCATGTGCAGCTGAACCACAAGAACTCAATCAATTTCCTGTTATGAAAGTAACACAGTTTTTCAATTCCCTTGGCAAAAGATACATTTTTTCTAGGTAAGGATCTGGTTCAGGAATTCAGTGAGAAAGTCACCTTGCTGTGACTTTGCTAGACTGTTTTGTTATTTCTCTTCCCCCCCACTTTTACATAGGCCAGAGGTGTCTGTTCTTGAGAGCATTTTCAGTCTCCATCTCAGGGGCCTCTAAGGATGGAGAGTCAAACAGTTCCATGATTTCCACAGTCAGGTTTTCAGGACTCTGAGGATTTTTCATGCAGGTGTATTTTGCTTTATTTTTGGTAGCTTGTTGATTAGGCTGCAGCACATATGCTGTGATTAATAAGACTGTAACACTATGGCAAACAAAACACTTACGACTGCATTAAATCCACGCCTCTACCTGGGGTCCCTCAGGTGCAGAGACAAAGCTCAAGCCTTCAGTATTTATCTGGGCAAGCTGCTAAAAGCACGGCTCCCCCAAGATGTTTTCCCTGCCCTTACACACTGCAATCTCCCACTCCCAAATCTGCCTTGGATATTGACAACTAAGCATTTCCCAACCAGTGCCAAAAATAGTCAGATAAATTATGGCTCCTTTAACGAGCCCGTTTCCCTGAATGAGTGCCAGATGTTCCGCAGGTGGCCTGTAAGAATGCCACCAGTCCTCAATTCCCATATATAATAGGGAAACCTGTGGAGAAGAATAAGCAAGGATACATCATTCTAGAAGTCTGCCAGCATTCCTGAGTTTTTAACTCTTTGTCAGTCAAAAAATAATACACCATAGTTTTCCTTATATTAAAATAAGAGTCATGAAATGCTAGTAATTACTGACACTTCCTTGATTCATGGTTCCATGCTGTAAGATGACTTTGACCTTGACGTTCAGAGAACACTGATGCTCTGTGCCCATCCCTGAGCTGTAGGAGGATGTGGGGTGGCCCGGGAGCCCTGGAGCAGCTGCCTTCATGGGAGACGCAGGCTGGGACGCCGGTTGCACTGGGGTTCCTCCGCTCTCTCTCCCCCGCATCCTCTGCTCAGAGGGGACGCCGCTCACATCTATGTGGTGTCTCTGCACACGGCCGGAAATGCCCCTTATCCTCACACCTTAAACCTTTAAGTCTCCTCTGTCTCAGGTTAATACAGCCACATTCTTATGCCTGGTGTTTGCCTGAGCAGCAGTTTTTCCGTTATTTTATCTTCACCCATCTATATATTTATATTTAAAGCCGGGTTCTTTTAGGCAGCACATAACTGTCTTATTATTCATCAATCTGATACTCTAGAATTTTCTAGAATTTCAATGTGCTAGGGCCAAGGAGAGTGTATCTTTTGAGAGCATTAATATTTCATGAGATTATTCATGTGGTTAAAGCTACACCCTTGCTCATAGCTTTCTACTTTTTCCATCTGTTGCTTTTGTTTATTTGACACAACTTCTTATTTCATCTTCATCATTTCCACAGCTTCAGTGAGGTAGAATTTACACGTCATGACACTCACCCCTCGTGAACATGCTGTCTGGGGATTGCTCTGTAGGTCATGGAGCTGTGCACATGGCACACGGACACAGACTTCCTCTTTCTGCAGACTTGCTTTTCTGGAAATTTCACACAAATTAGGTCATATGATATACATGCGTTTGTGCCTGCTCTGATAGACTCCGCATAATGTTTCTGCAATTCATTTGGGATTTTGATTGAATGGGCAATTGTTTTTTTTCTTAATTGGTGAATACTATCCCATGGCTCAGGAAAAGTCTGTCCTGAGTGAGTCTGTCCACTTGTCTCTTGAGGGACATGGGGGCTGTTCTGGGCTATTATGAATGATGGTGCTGTGAACATCAGGTGCGACTGTGTGTGGACACGAGCTTTCTTGGAAGACATTTATTTACAGGACCAAATTGCTGGGTTACATGGCCAAGAGACGCTCATCTTCCTCAGTCAGTCTCTTTCTAATGAACGTCTTATAGCAGCTTCACCATCTCACGTCCCACTAGTACTTGGTAATGGTGGACTGTGGGATTGTGGCCACTCTCGTGGCTGTGCAGTGGCATATCACTGTGGGATTGTGGCCACTCTCGTGGGTGTGCAGTGGCATCTCACGGTGGGATTGTGGCCACTCTCGTGGCTGTGCAGTGGCATCTCACGGTGGGATTGTGGCCACTCTCGTGGCTGTGCAGTGGCATCTCACTGTGGGATATGGCCAATTTTGTGGTTGCGCAGTGGCATCTCATGGTGGGATTGTGGCCCCTCTCATGGCTGTGTAGTGGAATCTCACTATGGTTAGTTTGATATTTGACCACAGCATTTTCCCTTCCATCCTTAGCTCTACCATCTTATTGTCTTTTGGTTATACAATATCTGTCACAAAGTCCACTGTCACGCATATTTGTGCCTTGGGATGTAGTGGGTCTTTTCTCTCTAGCCGCTTCTAAGCTTTTCTGGGTCTGATGATCTGGTTGTGACAGGGCGGGGCAAGTATTTCTTGTGCATTTGTGTTTGTGTGCATTTGGAACGCTTTCTTTATTGAGATTATTTTTAACTTCCTAGATCTGTTAACTTAGAGCTTTCATTAAATTTAGAAATGATTTTTGGTCACTACTTTTTCTTGCATTCTTTCATCGCTTCTTCCCCTCCTGAAATTTCAGTTGTGACTGCCTTGCGCCTTTTGATACCATCCCACACACGACCAAAACTGTGTGCTTTTCCTCTCGTCTTTTTCTTCTCTGCACATCATCTGAGACTTATTTTAATGCTATTTCCCTAAATTCAATAATCTGCTTTAGAAAAACATATGGGCAAACTTGACTATGCTGACCTTGAGAATAAATATTATTTTGAAGCTGAAAACATGATAACTAGAAAAGGTACAGGCAGAGCATAGCTTATGGTCTTTTATGAAAAAAGAGTTTTATTGGAATGTCGCCACTGTCATGTATTTATGCATGTTCTATGGCTTCTTGTGAGTTATATTGACAAAATCCAACAGTAGTTCCAACAGAGACCGCGTCTTGTAAGACCTAATTATCTTCTTGCATAAGAATTTGTATGTGTCACAGTCTAGAGGCCTCTAACTGGGGTCCCAAACCCAGGCTATTCAGGGCTTTGATCACTTTTTATCACAAAGACCATTGTTTTCTATTTAAATGTAAAATCCATTTTTCAAAAAAGCAATGTTTTATTTATTGCAATGTTTGACAGAATACACGAACTTGCATGCAATTGGTTTACTTCACTAGGTTTCAGCTATTAACAGTCATTACCCAGTTTAACACTAGTTTGCTCCTCCAGCATGAAGAGAAACGCTTCTTGTCTCCTGCAGAAAGTCAGTACTTTTAAGTGTTCCAGAGCCTGGAAATGCTTGCATGGTGCTTGTGTGCTGGGAGTCCTGGTGGCTCGAGAGCCTCTCTGCTAAGGCTATCACCTTCCACGTGTTCCCCGCTGCCACAGAGAGTCCACTGTGCCGCCCACACCTGTGTGGGGTACACTCCTGTGCGTGTGACAAGCAGAGGTCACGCCTCTTGTCCTTTGCCTCACTGGAGCCCTTCCTGGAATCAGAACCACTTAAACATTCATGTGCAACTTTTCAGAAAGAAGTTATTTCTCTGGAGCCAACCAGTTAGCTCCTGAATGTTGCCTGGAAAAATATTTGCATAAAAGGGTGATCTGTTTCTATTCTAATGCCAAACTGGAGGCACTGGGGGAGAAATGGGGAAAAGTGAACCAACAGCTCCCAGGCACAGAGTGACTGGCTGCCTTCCAGTTGGAAGGAACATTTCTCTGTCTGTCCCTCTCTCATGCATGCTCACACAGTCATGCAGATGTACTCATGACACACTCAAGGACACACTCGTGACACACTCGTGACACACTCATGCTCACGCACTCATGCACATGTGCTTGTGACACACTCATGCACACACACTCTTGACACACTCATGACACACTCATGTGCACACAGAACTTTCCCACATGCACACCAGCCTGCTCCATCTTTCATGCACCTCCTGGGATCCAGTCTGCCTTCTGCCGTTTTCCCATCACATCTGGCACCTACACATTAAGCTTTATGAGGACAAGAGCTGACAATTTTCTCATGTGTGCAGGTGGCAGGTGTCATGTGAGTTAATACTCACTACTCACTGCTACTGTCCCATGAGAGACATGCTGTCACTGTCCTCTGTGTAGATATGGAAACAGAGGGTTAAGCCTAAGTGACCCCAGCATATGACCCCAGCATGTGATGTCGAATGACCCCAGCTTCTGACCCCAGTGAGTGACCGCAGTGCTGCAGAGCAATCTCTGCATTCCTTCATTCCACCAAATGAATGCACAGCTGTTTGCTTATATGCATATGATAGAGAATGGTGAGAAAGAATTTGGAGAAAAGGTTATTTCTATGGAATTCTAGAAATTCCATAGATAGATGACTTTATTTATCATGCTGTTTCCTGGCGAATTTGTTCTCAATTCCATACTGTAGCTTAATTTTTTAAAAAACTAATCAATCTCACAAGGCAGAAGTGTGATAGTCACGCCATGTGTCTGTTGGCCGTGCCACTGCTCCCAGCACACACATCCGTCCCTTTGGTTCCAGTGGGTTCCTGTTTGGGGGGATTGTGATGGCTGCAGCCGGAGGGTCCCCCAGTACCCTCCACAGAGAGAGAGGAGAGGCCACCTTCCCTCACGCAGCAGGGGCAGCTGCTGTGTTGGCTCGGCCACCAGTGTGCAGACTTGACAAGACGTGCTGAGGGAGGCTGTGAGCATTTTTCCCACTGTGAAGCTCTGTTGGCCAGTGTGTGGACACTGTGCCAGGTGCTGTCAGCCTGGGACCCAGCTTCCCTGGGCAAGTCGAGGCTCCAGGACTGAGCTTCGTAGGTTTTGAGAGACGGTCTTCTCCTCTGTGCCCCCACAAGACTGTCAGTCTCCTACAAACTCCTGGGGAAATTACCCAGTGTTGTTCAGATACATAAGGATGTAATTTTATGCATGACAGCTCAATAAAGCATATTTAATATATTCAATTCTTCAAATTTGAACCAGACACCTGGCCTGGGTGGAATTTCCAATTGAGTTTATATCCCCCCGAGCCTCTGACATGTGTAACTGCTCACTCACTAACCCAAACCAGCCACTCACTCACCTTAGTAAAAGCATATTTGGGGATTTTATGTGCTGGGATCGGACATCAAAGAATTGTTTTTATTACAGAGCTTTCACTAGCCAAGCCTGAGTGCATAGCAGGCGTCACTTGGCAGGGACCACGTCTGGGGGCAGTTAGCTGGAGTAATGAGACAGGTGAGTGTGACCTGCCGGGCTCTAAACTGAAGTCTTCCCCCACTTGGAGCTCCTGCAGACAAGTTCATCTCGCCTTTCCCCAAAGCACTTTCACTTTCAGTTTCCTTCTCAGAAGTGATTTTTCCCTCATCCCCCCAGCCTCCAGTGCCCCCTTCCACAAGGCCATCCGAAAGGTTTTGAGTTTACAGTCAATGAACTGCTTTGGAAGACCGCAACTTTGGATCACATAGAAATGTATTGAATTCAAAGAATATTAAATGGAAAAGTAGCACAAAGGCCTTGCGAGGTACAAAGAAAAAAATAACCCTTCCTCTGCCCCACCCGGGTTACAGCTTTGCCCTAGGCCAAGGGGCCACTTGGGCTGCCTCAGCTGCGATCCAAGAAACGCCTCCCACTGGAGCTCTCGGGAAAGGCCACGGGGAGGCCCGGAGCAAGGTGCCGGACCACCCACTGAAACCAGACCACGACATTTGGCTTCATCCTTATTTTTCTAGTACACACCCCTAAAAAGAGCTCTTGGAATGTAGGAGCCACGGCCTCTGCTCAAGTGCAGCAGGAGTGTGTGTTCTCCTCCTGCTTCTAGTGGGATAATCATCTCCAGGCCTTTACGGCCCCCTGCTTCTCCTCCTGGAGACGGTAACTTCAGGAACACAGGTTCTGACCCTTCCCTATCAGCGTGATTCCAGACACTGCAGGGTCATCTACATTTCAGCTCTGGAACAAAACCACAATATCTATGAATCAAAACTAACCTTTTCAGGCTGTTCTTCCTGACATTTCCAGCACACTTACTTTTTCCACGTAACTGACTGGAAAGATTGACTGCACAGATGTCCACGTGAGGCTCTGTGTCTATCGGGGTCTGTCCCCTCGTTGTCACTTTCCAAGTGGCACCGTGAGCAGAGCGCTCTGGGTCACGCTGGAAACAATTGCTCTCCTCCCTTTTTAAAAAATACTACTGTTTATAGTTAACTTCTGAGCTAGAAATAGACTCGGTGAAATCAGTTTAAACCCTGAATAAAGGTAAAGGAAGTGAGTGGGACAAACCCAGGTCAGAGTGGGAATGGGCTCACTGTTTCTGACAATGCCAATATTTTTGATGAAGAAATGTGAAGAAGTATTTTTCTCTGTCTGTAACCGTTTAAAAAAGAGAAAATTGACTTAAATCAAAACAAAACACAACCAAGTAAGTCAATAATAACAACAACAAACCATCTTGGTTTCACATAGGGGAAAACCTGATGGAGACGGAGCAGACGGGCCCAGCTGGGGTCAGCACCAGGTGGACCGCTGGATACAGAGCTGAGTACGGGACCCTCAGGGGCCATGCCAGGCTGAAGGACAGTGGCCTCCAGCGTCCTCAAGCCCTCGCTGCTGTTACAGACAACTGGCCTGGAGACATGTCAGCCTCAGGGCCGGGGGAGGGGGGGACCTGGGTGGAGCCTGGAGTCTGGCCAGGCTGGGCAAGGCCCAGGCCACCTCCATGGTGGACAGATGTGGGTCCTCGCACACCCGTGCCACCGGCCTCAGTCTGGAGGAGGCGAGACGGCCTGTCTCAGGACCCCCCAGAGTGGGGGGCTGGCATGTTTTGTGTGGCCACTACCTGCCTAGTCCGGAGCCCTGGCCGGGGTCTGATGAGACTCTCAGAACATGCATGGCATATGTCACTGCACCGTCTGCTCAGACCAGAAAAGAGCCCCAGGTGCAAGGTCACTGAACGGCGCCGTGTCCTGACTGTCCACTCTGTCCAGGGAGGAGCCCCACGTGCAGGGTCACTTCGTGCAGACCCACTCTGTGCATCCCCGTGGGGTTTTTCCAGAGCCTCTGCATCCTTCCTGGCAATGTCTGGGGTCTAGGTGGGGTTGGGCCACTGCACTTCTTTGCCAGGAGGACATTTATAACGTGACCCTCGGTGCTTATGGGGCTTCTGGGTTCCACCTATGAGAGGCGTGACCACTATAGGGCGGTCTGGAACCTTATGATACCCCATTAGTCATTTTTCTTTCCTTGAACATTCCCCCATGGAGTCTGTTAGGAAAATCCTTCAGACAGAGATGTTCCTGGCAATGGGTGAGAGGGGCCCGGCTGAGGGGCTTGGCGTGGCCCCCCAGCTTGTGGGACTTTGTTTCAACTGACCTCACAGTTGCTTCAAATTATTGTATTGAAGAAAGGCAAAACCTTTACCTTATTTCAGTATTGTCTTGATTTCCAGGCCAAACATGGATATGTTTTAAAATTGTAGTAAAATTTCGTTCTTATAATCATTGATTTGAGGGGTCAACACCAACCCAGCACTGGCTTGGAATGCGCTGCTAACCACCCTGAGCCAGGTGTCAGGAGGCCAGGCCGCCCCCCGACGGAGGTGAACAAGTGCTTAAAGATCAGCAGTTCAATGATCCACAAACTGTCAAAGTACCAGGAATGTTTTGTCATCAGTGAAGAGCCCCTGGATTCCTTAGGATGTATTAAATCAGAGCCTCTGGGGAGGGTCCTGGAACAGGGAAATTCAACTCTGGTCCACCATCCCGAGCGGCACTGAAGTGAGGCAGGACTGTGCTGCCCACTGCCCTGCTGAGACTCGCGCGTGGCCTGCCTCCGCCTGGTGGTCCCAGCCTGTCTCGGGAATCAACAAACACTCTGGGGCCTTTAAAAGCGCCCGTCACCCTGGGATCTGTTCCCTCTGAATTTCCAGTTCTACCCTGAAAACAAAAGACATTTTTTGGCTGAACCATCTTGTTAATCCCCGTCCAGGCAGCATATACCCCGTCTAGGCAGCATGTACCCTGTGTTTTCCATTGAGTAACAGCCAAGTAGACGCTAGTCATTTTTATCCTTAAAAAGATGTGTCCAGCTGAGAATGAAACAAAGCTTGTTGCACAAACTCATGAGAAAAGTATCAAACCTTAACTTTTATTCTGAAAATTAAAAACCAGCAGCTGAAACATTAGAACACAAAGGTGAGTTTCACGGACTAAAGACAGCTCTTACTGACTAGGTCTGAGGATGGACAACTGAGGCAGTGGCATGCTGGGAAATCGGTGAGCAGAAAAGGTCTCCTAGGAAAGGAGGCAGCTGCCCAAGCCGGGCTCCGGCAGCAGACCACGCATGGTGTCCCAAGTCCTCCTGCAGAGAGTCAACGCCGTTCACCCAGAGGAGCAGGTGAGACTGTTAAATGTGAATCCCATGTTTGCAGAGGTCTGGGGAAATCACTTCTTACCAAATATTTACTTTGTGTTTGTCAGTTTAAAGGAAGTATAAGAAATGAAAGTTAAGTCTTCACCCACTTTGCCTCCAACTTCTTTTGGTTTATTTTGTTTGCCAGAGTTTGGTTTTTGTCTTCTGAATAAGTCTGTGCTTGGATTTTAGACTCAGAGGGCACCTAGAGGTAATGATAATCCAAACTTTCTTAAAGCCCTACAAGTCGGGTTCCCAACACTCTTGGCAGGACGCAATGTACCAGGATGAGAAGCCTCAGAGAACAGAGAAAACTCAAGTGCGTTTTCACCTGCCACAGCCCCCACTGGATTTACTGATTTTCCTGTAAAATTTACAAAGTTAACTCCACTGCAAAAAAATCCACCATCACATAATCTATCTCTGAAATCCAAATGTGAAACATTCCCTCTCCTGACATGATGGTCTGAATTTTAGTCTCCTGGGTAAGTGTTACCTTCTGTGTAAACACACATGGGGGTTGGGCTCCCCGATGCCAGTGCAGTGCAGTGGAATTTCTGGACTGCTGTCATGTAAAAGTGCACCTGTCCGCATTTAATCACTGTGGACTGAGTGTGAATTAGGGCATATTTTCTACTGTGTGCAATTATGAGATGTAAATTTCTCCATATGGTGGTTTCTAGTCTCCCCAGAGAACAAACCTGGAAGGAAGTCTATGCAGGAAACTAGGAGGAGGGGCGGGCACGGGCAGCCAAGGACCTGCAGCGTGTACCCCTGTGCAGGCAGCGTGTACCCCGTCCAGGCAGTGCGTACCCCGTCCAGGCAGCATATATTCCGTCCAGGCAGCGTGTACCCCGTCTAGGCAGTGTGTACCCCATCCAGGCAGTGTGTACCCCGTCCAGGCAGCATTTACCCCTGTCCAGGCAGCGTGTACCCCATCCAGGCAGCGTGTACCCTGTCCAGGCAACATGTACCCCTGTCCAGGCAGCATGTACCCCATCCAGGCAACATGTACCCCTGTCCAGGCAGCATGTACCCCATCCAGGCAGCATGTACCCCATCTAGGCAACATGTAACCCTGTCCAGGCAGTGTGTACCCCATCCATGCAGCATGTACCCCATCCAGGCAGCGTGTACCCCGTCCAGGCAGTGTGTACCCCATCCAGGCAGTATGTACCCCGTCCAGGCAGCGTGTACCCCGTCCAGGCAGCGTGTACCCCATCCATGCAGCACGTACCCCATCCATGCAGCACGTACCCCATCCATGCAGTGTGTACCCCATCCAGGCAGCATGTACCCCATCCAGGCAGCGTGTACCCCGTCCAGGCAGTGTATACCCCATCCATGCAGTGTGTACCCCATCCCGGCAGCATGTACCCCATCCAGGCAGCATGTACCCCGTCCAGGCAGCATGTACCCCATCTAGGCAGCATGTACCCCGTCCAGGCAGCGTGTACCCTGTCCAGGCAGTGTGTACCTTGTCCAGGCAACGTGTACCCTGTCCAGGCAGCGTGTACCCCATCCAGGCAGTGTGGACCCTGCCCAGGCATTCTTTTTGGCCAGTCAATGACGCTCACGTGGAGCACACAGCCACAGACGCATTTTCTGTCTACGGAACTCTCAAGTGACAGGCTAGTGAGCAGACCGATTTAACTTTTTCTCAGAAAAAAATCTCCTCACTGGTTTCAGTGATCTAATCTGCTGGTCTCCTCTGGTGCAGACAGGAGGAGGGCCCTGCCCCAGACGCCGCGCTGCCTCCATCTGAAGCTCTCGTCATCTCCTGTTGCAGTTGGCCCCTCGGGCTCTGCTGTCCCTGGACCTGGGCTTCCCGAGGGCAGCCACACTCCTCAAGACTTCGCCTCTGTCCTTGAACAGCATCTAAAACAAACATGTGGCCAGACAAGTCCCTGGCAAGCTAACATTGACTCCTGGGTGTCAAGATCAGCATCTCGCTGGAAACATCTCTCAAGGTGAAAAGAGGGCAGTGGTCACAGGTGACCGTGCTGGTGGCGGACGGCCCCAGGGTCACCCATCTGATGTGTTTTCACCAAGGT
Source organism: Perodicticus potto (assembly GCA_963574655.1). Classification (NCBI taxonomy): domain Eukaryota; kingdom Metazoa; phylum Chordata; class Mammalia; order Primates; family Lorisidae; genus Perodicticus; species Perodicticus potto. The sequence goes on from CAUYRH010133612.1 coordinate 11,951, forward strand.
CAGTGTGTGTGCCTCTCCTCATTCAGACTCCTCTCACCAGCCTGTGAAGCCCAGGACTCTTGACAATGTGATGAGATTGAGAGGTGCAATCTTCAGCTCCTTAGTGATCTGGATTTCACATGCACCCCAGAAAAGGCTTGGCTGCTGAAATCTTAGAGTGTTACGCATGTTCCCTACAACTTACATAGTACAAAACGCAGTTGAAATGAAGCCTCCTTCATCATTTTCCTACCTTATAAAACATCACTTTTAAGGCGTCCTGAAGGACTTTTTGTCAACAGTCTCGGGATGCTGAATTTCCCACATTTTGCCAGTGCTAACAAGGGCCAAGGGCCAAGGGCCTTGAGCAGACCCCCCACAGCTGGGTCTGAGTGGACACCGGGGGCCGTAGCCTGTCAGTGGATGGGGGCTCTGGTCTCCTACGCCACGGACTTCACAACATCACTTAAAACTCCTCATGAGTAAAGTGAGGCCTCACAGGGCGTCCTTTTCTGAGGAGCAGAAGCCCCAGGGGGTGGGTGTCTTCTCCTGAGTGAGACCCTGCCTTACCCCTACGGCCCCCTGTAGGCTCTACCTAGTCAGCCTTGGAAACCCATCACCTCCTCTGCATCCCCCCATGCTGACCGTGTCCCCCACACTGAGCTCTCCCCCTAGTGCTGAGCTCTCCCCCCACACCTGGATCCTGAGGCTCCCGGCTCCCCAGGCCCACAGTCCCTCCCACCACACACCTGCCGGGTGAGGGTGGGAAGCTCCGTGGGAACACGGGGAGGTACCTGAGGCCCCCCCACAACAGCTCTAGCAAGCCCAGGCTCATTCCCTGCTGACTGGAATCTCCCCAGTCTGGCTCCCTGGGCCCCCCAGAGTCTAACAAATCCCGGGGCAGGACGTGCTCTGAGCCCAGTCCCGGCCTGCCCAGCGCTGGGCTACTGTGAAGCTGTACAGGCCGCACACTCATAGTTGTTACTGGAACAAGCAGAGCTGTACGTAGACAGTTCTTGTCTGAGAACAATCGTGTTCTCTGAACAGCTCCTCTGTTGAAACTGGGCAGTAGGCCCCATTGCTCCTTGTACAAAGCATTGAAACAATGTTTTGGTGGCGGCATCTAAATATTTCTAAAAATGTCAACTAAAGCTCTAATTAATACCCAGAATTCCATTTCACTTTGCACTGCAGAGAGTAGTCTTGGTCCTGTTTTAACTCACTATTACCAGAGAAATGCAGAGAGACAGAAGGCAGCTGTGACAGGGAGCCCCAGCTGGGCAGGGAGAGGGTCTCAGGGTGCCAGACTGGGGTGCTGCAGGTGTGCCCCGAGACTGTGCATGAAGAAAGATCACGGATGGGACCTGGGGAAGGCAAAAGGCCCTTGCCTTTTGTCAGTCTTAGAAAAAGTCTTTTTTGCTAAAAGGCAGCTGAACATCTGGGTAGCTATTTCATGACAGATTCAAACACCTCAAGTGGCAGAGTTTGCCTGCAGGGCTAACACAGCTGAAAGACAGGTGTGCAGCCAGCCCCACACCAGCGGCAGGTGGGAAGCAGCACCCTGCTCGCCTGGGCTCACGATGTCCAGTCCTTGGATTTTTGTACTCTCTGAGGCCTGTAGAACAATGCTCTAGCACAAATAAGCAGGGTCTTCAAGAGAGTGTCGGGCCACAGAGCTCGGACCTGCTCGTGACTGTGCTGAGCTCCCTGAGGCTGCCGGCCATCTCTGAGAGCTTTCCTACCATCGTAAACAGCATTTTTGTTCAGTGTGTGACGAGCAGTATGAACACACGGAAACAGAACACTCAGCATCACCGTGGCAAAACACACGAGGATGCTCCTGAGAGGAGAGAGGGAAAGACTTGACTTCCACACGTGGACACCACACAGTGGGTCAGTGAGCCTCAGAGTGGGTGTCCCAGGATGGAGGTTTATGGGGAACCTGGTCACACAGAAACTCACGGGCAGTCTGAACAGGCGTCTCTGCTCACTTCCAGCCAGAGACCGGGGCGAGGCCACGTGCTGGCAGCAGTGTCAAATCTTTGGTGCTTTAAGAATAGCCCGAATTTTGTCTTTTATGTCATGTAACTACTTTTTAAAATGTTATTTAAATAAACAAGTCTATAGGTCACCAAAGACGACTCTTCGGTTTCCCAAATTCCAGCTGTCCAGAGCACTCAAACATTTTGCAAAAACACACTCCATTTTTTGAAGGCAGTCCTGCACAAATCTCTAATATTAAAACTTTCCCTTTACCTCAAATTATTGTGTTGACATAAATTTCTAATATTTATTTATTATAATTGAGAAAATGATGAGACTGTTTTGATAGACATTTAAAAACTAGAATCGTGGGAAATGGATTACAATGGCTGTTTCATAGGCACTCAACGTATCCAAAGAGTGTTTTGGTTACATTATAATAAGAAAATTCTAATTCACACGGAATCAGAAAGGTAGTTGCAAATGGTGATTTTCTTTTTAAATAAAGATTTCCCATTTGGATACTTCAAAACTAAACTAGATTAGGTATTTAACAGAAATGTTTTGGTTTGTTCCCAAAGATAAATTAACTAACAAAATGTAACAACTGCTTTCCTTACTACGAAAATGAAAGTCAGACAGGAAGCCCCCAAAATTCATAAGCAACCAAACCATCCATAGTTCGATCTTATCACAGCTCACATTTTGTGGCAGAAAGAACACACACTTCGCTACAACTACGCCCTCCCTGGAAGTCGGCCATTGGCCTGAGCGCCCGAGGCGTCTCCGGGGAGCTAGTTACTCGACTTGTGATGTGCAGGGAAGGGGTTCAGAGACCCGGCCTGCCCAGGGGCCCAGGGCGCAGTGAGTGACCTGCACGTGCACAAGTCAAAGGTCTTTTCCATCTACCCTGTGAGCAAATCTGAGACACTTTGCTCAGAAGAAGAATAATGTGAGTAGATGGACAAATGAATGAAAAGACAGATGATAGAAGATTCACAGATGATAGATAGGTGATAGATGATTGACAGATGATAGATGATTGATTAGATGATAGACGATATATGATTGATATATGATTGATATATGATTGATAGAAGATTTACAGATGATTGAAAGATGATACATGATTGATAGATGATTGATAGATGGATGATTGATAGATGATTGATAGATGATATATGACTGATAGATGATAGATAATTGATAGATGATTGATACATGATTGATAGATGATGGATGATTGACAGATGATTGACAGATGATAGAAGATTGATAGATGATATATGATTGATAGATGATAGATAATTGATAGATGATTGATACATGATTGATAGATGATTTACAGATGATTGACAGATGATATATGATTGATAGGTGATAGATGATTGATGGATGATAGATAATAGGTAGATAGATATGACAGATGAATTAGAGGGCGAGAGAGGTCTCAAGTTTCTGGGGTCCCCAGTTTAAGAACAATTCATGTAAAGGCCTTACAGAAAGATCCTGTGTCTAGCAGTGGGGTCACACTGAGAAATACAGGTACAGGAGGTCAAAGGACCAAGATGGTTGGGGACACGATTATTTGGGAAAGTTTCAGTGACAACATGGGTCTCCACTGCTCTGATGAACTTGAGTGAGACATCCTTAAGGTCTTCCAGGCTTGATTTCAGGTTTTAGGCTCTAGTCATCAAGGGTGTGAGTGAATATCGATTCTGCGAGAAGACATAGCCGGTGTGATGCGGCTACCACCAAACCCCCAAGGCCAGCCTCTCGTGTCCCCATCCTGGCCACGGATGTGCTGACCACGCCGCCATGAGCATTCCTGTGCCTCGGTTTCCTGTCTGGAAAAGCCGTGGGAAGAGCATTGCTGAGCATCTGGCCATCTAACACCTGAATGGTCATGCACCTTCTGTTTTATGTTGCTTTGAGGTCCACAATAGAAATGGTAACAAAAAACATATGTAAATGATAATCAGAAATAATGAATTTAAACATATTGGGAATGATGAGAAGCAAGAAATGTGTATCTGACTAGTTGATATCAGAGAAGAATTTACTGTTTTAAACTAACTCAACAATGATTGTTACCATATGTATCTAGGTTTTTCAAAGGAAACAAGATAAAGATTTGGAGAGGGTGTGCCTAAGTTCGAAACAGTGATTTCTGATAACCTTGCTGCTCATCAGTGGGAGGCCACTGCCAGTCACAGATCCCGCTGGGAGTTTAAGATTGTATTATTTCACAGAGGTTAGCTCATGATGCCTGTGGGGAAGGATTAGAAAGTCTCTACTTTTTATGCATTTGGCCCATAACACAGATGTGAAATTTCAAAGCATAAAGTAGTCTGCCTACTTTTACTCGCATGTAGTTGTGAATAAACAACTAGTGGTCCCTTTTTATCACGTGGAATGGAACTTGCACAAACCCATCATCCTGAGGAGGCCCAAAGAACGGACGGCCACCCCTGCTGCCGGGATCTAGACGTGGGGTGCTGCCCAGCAGGAAGGAGAAGGTTGGGGTCGGACTGGAGCTGCACGGCACGGTGTGCACACCTCTGAAGAGCCCTCTGAAGGGGACAGCAGGTGTCCACACCACAGGATGTGTTTAAAGTCCACATTTGGACCCCATAGGCAAGAGTCCAGCTTTCTAGCCAGGTGAACCCCAGGGTCTTATCCTACATTCTGAGGAAACTTGCAAAGATCCCAGGCAGAGCCGAGGTCTGTGGGTGAAGGCCGCCTGCCTCCGCTGTGGCCAGGAGCCCAGAGCACAGTGAGCCTGGGGAGGCCGCTCTTCTGGATCCGACCAGAGAGCCCTGTGTTCTGGGCAGGGCAAGAAAACTGACACCTTGCCAGTCAGACCCAAGCAGTTTGAATTGATCTCAGCCTCAAAGAGAGACAAGGAAGGCTTCCCTGCCACAACCCCCACCCCACGGCAATACTGGGGCGAGGCAGGAAGGCAAGTGGAGCTCTCAGCATTCCTTTCCTGAGGCTTCTCTATGGGTGGGGGGCACATATAGTAAACTATAAAGAAAAGCAAGGAAATGATGTCACAAATGTTGGACAATGGTTATTTTCACTTGTGAATGAAGAGAATGAATTGTGGAAGGTTTGCATAAGGGAGTTTGCAGTGCGGAGCAGACTCAATTCTCCACCCAGGGCAGCTGCATGGGTGATACGGTGTGAGTGCTATCAGGGCTTCTTGAACATACATATACATATATGTAATATTATATGTTTATGTAATATGTATAAACGTGTCAAATACATTTCATAAGAAATAAAATTAAATACATAAAAATATGTACCCACATAAAGATATGCATATTAATGCTCATAGTGGTACCATCCACAATAACTAAACTCAAGTCAGCTGAAGTCTTCGTTGACCCATGACCCCACAGGCGAGGCACATAGCTCCAGAGGGTAGCCGGGTGTAAGACACCAACCTGTGGGAGGGATAGGTGTGGTAGTGCTTGTACAACTGCACATTTACTACAAATCATTGAATTGCACACTTAAAAGAGGCAAATTTTATGTTATGTAAATTAGACCCCCAAAGCTGTCAAAAAGATGGGTGCAAAAGAACAGAAAGAGATCATTTCCTGAGACTCAGGCCACCAGTGTTTCACTTTCTCTCTCTCTCCCCCTTCTCCCTACATCAGCTTTCTCCAAAGATGTTGACACAAGAAATAGAATTAAAGTGACACAAGGAATAAAATTAAATAGTGGGTGGCGCCTGTGGCTCAGTGAGTAGGGTGCCGGCCCCATATACCGAGGGTGGTGGGCTCAAACCCAGCCTTGGCCAAACTGCAACAAAAACATAGCCGGGCATTGTGGCGGATGCCTGTAGTCCCAGCTACTCAGGAGGCTGAGGCAAGAAAATCGCCTAAGCCCAGGAGCTGGAGGTTGCTGTGAGCTGTGTGACGCCACAGCACTCTACCAAGGGCATAAAGTGAGACTCTATCTCAAAAAAACCAACCAAACAAACAAAAAAACCGCAAGAAAGAAATAAGCCTAGTGTTTGAGGAGGGAGCTATGTAAGGGGAGCCGTCAGAAACCGGTCCCAGCACAGGGGCTGGTGGGGCAATGGCCACCCACGACTCTAGGCCAGGCTGATAAACTGTGATGGTTTTTTTTCTCTTTTCTTTTCTTTCTTTTTTTTTTCTTTTTTGCAGTTTTTGGCCAGGGCCGGGTTTAAACCCACCACCTCCGGTATATGAGGCCAGCGCCCTACTCCTTTGAGCCACAGGCACTGCCCCTACTGTGATGTTTTTTTCTGCTTTCTTTGGGCACGTGGGGAATGGAACAGGACAGTGCAGGATGTCACAATGTTGGGATTCAAAGACGCAAATGAGTTGAAAGTGGAAGGATGGAAAGATAGATCATGCAGAGTCCAAAACCCACAGAGCAGCTGACCTCACATCAGAGGGAACAGGGTTGTGGGGATTTCCCCTTCTAACTATTCAAGACTAAAATCATCAAACCAGAACATCAGTATCACAAAAACATACTATCTCTATAATCCTTCCAGGCTTCTAAAACGTGTTTGATGAATTAAACTTAGAATCCAAACTTTAGTGCTGCTTTAAAAGGCCTGAGTTTTATGTGTTTATTTCTTACAGTTTTAAGATGCTTTCAGATAAGTGTATTAAAAATGATGTGTGTTAATTTTATTTAAAGTTTTATGAAGCCTTAGAGATATATCACATCTCCCCATCTCCATTAAATATGTCATACTTGAACGTTTTTTAAATTTCTTTCTAAATGCAGTGTTTATGCAACCCCATAAATCACAACATTAAATGGCCTCTAAGAAGCTAATTTTCAGCAGTTAGGACAGGCCATGATGGAGAAGGAGCTTCTGAGGAGGTGGGAGATTCAGCTTGCAGGTGACGCTGAACCAGAGACTTAGCCATTATCCCTCTTTCAAAAGTTGTTTCCAAAATTCTTAGTGAGAGCAACAGGATCATGGAGAAAGGCAGTGAGAGTGAAACCTGCAGTCTGGGGTGCCCTGGGCTCCCTGCTCACAGCCCGCTGCCCTGGGCTCCCTGCTCACAGCCTGATGTCCTGCCACCTCCAGAAGGTGAAGGAAACTTGGAGCCTGAACCCGCAGCTCTCCCAACACCCAAGACACTGAGGGTGCCACGGGGCACAGGCCCTTCTGGGGTTTTGGCTGCAAACACAGCAACACCCTGGCTGCTGGCTGGTGTTAGGGGTGGCAAGGGGAAGCTGGGAGTCCCCTTTCTTTAGTGTGGCCCAGTAATTTCCAGGTATTTAAACAAAGTGCTCTCAGCAGTGCAAAGGTAAATGTCAGCCTGCGGTTCCTCTCCTTACACAGTGGGGGAAATGTGGTTTTCATTCGGGAAGCCCCTAACTGTCCTCAGTTCCCCTGCAGGGACCCAGGCATCTGCTTCCCTTCCCCCTGCCCACCCGCCCGCTGCCACCCTCCATAGCTCCTTATTCCTCGTACCTCCTCCCACCAAGGCCCCACTGGGCTTTCTCCTTCTCCTACCCTGCCCAGGAGCAGCTCTGGGAGGAAGGCCTGACTCCCTCACTTCCCATCCCATCGGCAGAGCACAGTAACAGTAGTGGTGGTGGTAAAGGCGGCGATATGAACGGGGTGTGTTCAGCTTCAGGCAGCAGGGGAAACAGAGCAAACTGGTCCCAAGATGCTTAAATCAAAAGGAAACTTCTTACCCCATGTAACAGGAAGAACAGCTGCTTTCCAGTTCTGCACTGCAGAGACCCTCAAGAGCAAAGCTGATACAACGGAGGAGGGGCCGGACCATGACTGACACCACTGACCGGGGGGGCCTGACCATGCCTGATACCACTGACCATGGGGGGCCTGACCATGACTGACACCACTGACCAGGGGGCCT
>CAUYRH010133619.1:0-16282 GCA_963574655.1 Perodicticus potto
GCCTCATCCGAATTGCAAAACAGAAGAAGAGCCGGGCGCCTGTAGCCCCAGCTATTTGGGAAGCTGAGGCAAGAGAATCGCCTAAGCCCAGGAGCTGGAGGTTGCTGTGAGCTGTGTGACGCCACGGCACTCTACCGAGGGCGATAAAGTGAGACTCTGTCTCTACAAAAAAAAAAAAAAAAAAAAAAAAGTTGTTCGGGATCAACTCAGGAGAACTCAAACCTTCTCCCCTTCCCCTTTGACTCTCAATCCTGAATAATTCTGTGAACTGTTTTTCAGAGGAGGGCTACTAGTGACACTAAAAAGAATAGTAATTCCAGACTCATTGTCATGGAGAAAGAAGAAAAGAAAAGCTTTTATACCCGGGGGCTTGTTGTTATGTTCTTAACCAGCTAAGTAAAACCTTTTATTGAGAACTGCAGAATTTTCACCATCACATGTCAGGTCTGATAATTAAGTTCACAAACTCATCCTGTAAAAAGTGCTACCTACCTCACTGCTGAATATCAGTATGATGACCATCAAGGCCTTCCTAGGCATGCTATACCCTGACACCAGCACCTCGTCTACCCTTCAGGGCAATGCTGGAACTCTTTTTCTGGAATGGGCGTGGGAGCTATTGTCATCGGAGGTCTGACAATGAAGTTTGCAAGCTTACCCTAGAAAAAGTGCTTTGAAGGGTGGATGGGGTTCTGGCATCAGTCATCAGTGGTGTTAAGATAAAACTACTGCTACTTCTTATTTGTTACAAATAATGCTCTACTACTGATACATGGTGATTAACTAAACTTTATACTTCGGCCTAAGTTTTTACTTTGGTGTAATTTTGTGTCCTGGAATTTCATTCAGGATACCATATCACATTCAGTCATCATGTGTCATTATTTTCCTCTCGGAAATTTTTGTTTTTTGTGACATTGAAAGATTCGAATAGTCTTGGTTAAGTATTTTGTAGGATGCCCTCTGTTGGAATATTCCTGATGTTTTTATTGTAATTATACTGGAGTTATGGGGTTCGAGGAGGAAGAGTGCAGAAGCAAAGTGAAAATTTCTTCACATAATTAAAATAGTATCAACGTGGCTTAACCTGTTAAAGTTGGGCTTGATCACTTGGCCAGGCTGGTGTTTGCCTTTTCTACCTTAAAGTCACTATTTGTGTGGCCCTTTTCCCAGTTCTTTCTTTGGAAACAAGTTACTATGTGCAGTTCACACTTAAAAACTTGGCCATCGATGCTCCTTCTTAAGGCCAGATTATCTATATCAATTATTGGAATTTTTCTATGAAGGATGCTAGTCTTTTATTTCTCATCTATTAGTCTACTTAATCATTTATTTCTATTAGCTTAGATTCAGGATACTTATTTTATACTTTGGGCACAGATAGCAATAGTATATAATTCACTGTGTTATCACATTGTTCGAACCTTGACCACTGGAAACAATTCCAGCTGGCTTTTGTCTTTGATTTACTATTCTCCTATCTGTGTGTGTGTGTGTGTATGTGTGTGTGTGTGTTGTTTTGTACATTTCCTTACCTTTTTTTGTTATTTTGCAGTTTTGGCCAGGGCCAGGTTTGAACCCACCACCTCCGGTACATGGGGCCAGCGTCCTACTCCTTTGAGCCACAGATGCTGCCCTCCTTATGCTTTGTTATTACAAGATGTGCCACCCCTTGTACATTTCTCATCCCCAAATTAGAATCAGGCATCTCTCCAAGGAGTCTTGATACCTTTTGCTGGGGAATGTAAATGAAAATAGCAAATAGTATCTTTGTATTTTCATGACAGTAGGTTGGGCCTGCAGATCTGTTGAAAGGGCCCACGGCACTTCCAGGCGTCTGTGGACCACGCTGTGTTTAAGCAACGGGAACTGTGTAAGGACATAATGGTACATTCGCTGCAAGTAAACAAGAGTCCTGAAGCAGACACACTAATGCAAGGCTGCAGTGAGGGAAGGTGTGAGTTTGTATTAAAAAGATAGTCAGGAGATCTCTCAGAGTGCATACTCCCGATCTCCCAGACCAGCAGAAAAGTTCTCACTTGAACCCATAGTTAAGCTTCTGTGGCCATTTAAACTATATTGATTTTTTAAAAAAAAGTAACAAAAAGAATATCACTGTACTTTGAAAGTTTTTTGAAATAATTTAATTAATGATCTTTAAAACCTTTTGTGGCCCATGTAAGATCCTCTCATGGCACACGGATAGAAAATCACTGTCCTAGAAAAAAGAGAAGGACTGAACTATGACAGTGAGGCTCCTCAAGTCTAGACTTTGTCTCACAAAGAATAGTTTTTCTAGGGCTGCACCTGCGGCTCACAGGAGTATGGAGCCGGCCCCACATGCCAGAGGTGGCGGGTTCAAACCCAGCCCCGGCCAAAATCCACAAAAAAAAAAAAAAAGAAGAAGAAGAATAGTTTTTCTAGAAGAAATTATCAAAATTCTTAACTAATTATGACACTGAGTATTTGATATGTGCTGACTTTCTTCTAAATAGAAATCAGGACATGGCCTTATAAGTAATCCTCTTTCCAAATATTAATAACGTAGAGGAGATTCAGTTGAATTGGAGATAAAAATGTCAGTCGAGTGACACGCTTTTCACTTTTGACGATGTCACGTCAGATCGCATTAGGGAGGGAATAAAATGCTACCACTGTAAGCAGGTGTGTTTCCAAATTCCAAAAGTAGAAGACATTCATTGCAGAAATTGCCTTTGACTGTGGAGTAGGAAAGACACACATCCTTGTTGCAGGGAGAATTTAGGAATAGGAGACATTCACTTCCTTGTTGCAAAGAGAATTTAATTACATACTTAACAAATAAACAAAATGTATATTTTTTAGCTTTTGTAACCTAGGTACTGCCACTATAAATCTAATGGGGAAAGGACTCCTGGGAAATCTCTTGATATTCTTTGAGTGTAAAAAATGTTTTCTCTTGTATAGATAGTTTTAAAGGGGAAGGAGAAGGAGGCTCAATTTTTTTCTCTTATTATTTCATAATTATCTTGACCATGTAGTTTCCAAAAATGGATGAGAGATTGTTTCTTGGAAAAATGTAATACTAATAATATATTCAATTTTAAATGTACTTAATTACTTTTTAAAAGTAGGTTCGCTAATATTTCTTTGAAAATAATTATTAAAGCAGAAATTTACTTCCCCAGATTTTCTTTTTTCTAATTGTAACATTAAATTATTGAATATGGTCATATAATTAATTTCTTCTGTGCTTTTCTTATAATGTTTTGAAGACAAGCTATTTCAGTAGCCTCTTTGAATCCACAACTCAGGGGATTACCGAGTAGAAATGCATCTCCCTGGATTTTACAGATGGAAGCCAGGTTATCAGGTGCTGGGAGGAATAATATTGTACCAGGGAACCTACCACCCAACAGTAAAAACACATTTGTCTGGTGTTTTCCAGTGCTGTTGAAGACAAATCTAAGATGACCCAGAAATTAACCCCTTCACATCTTCTTGCCTTGGGATAGCTCTCTTTTATTTAATCTGAGTTCTCATCGCCCAATCTGGGGCACAGAGGCCCTGCCAGGGCCGGCTTCATGGTCGTACCATCTACCCAAGTGCACAGGGCTCTGTGCTCATACCCCACCCTTAATTTAGTTTAACGTTCTGCCGCCTTAAAATATTTAAATCTGCATTTAAAGTTGAATTCGCATATACGTGGCACTGAATTGTATAAATAATTAATATTTTTTGAGAAAAATAGTTCTGTGAAAATTATCAGTTCTGGATGTACTAAAAATTTTATCTTGAAATAATTTATAAAAGTTTAACCTGAGTTTATTAGGACCTATAAAATAGTCTTGATAGCTTCAGTAGCAGTTGCGTCAGCAAAAATATCCTCCTCGGCATGAAAAGCTATCCAAAATATTTGGGATCTTGCATTTTGGAGAGCAAATAATGTCACATTGGATTATATCAGTTGAAAATGGCTAAGATACGGATTTTGATGACCTAACCAATTAATTTATAGAAAAGCAAGTCAGAAACTTCTTATGCTCAATTGCGATACCACATTAATAGAGTATTACTATTTACTGTAGCATGAAACATTATAATACTAAAATGATTTTTTTGGTAATTTGTAAGCTTGTGCTGTTACTCATTTCTCTTTATTACTTCATTACATTTTATAAGCAAAAAATATTTTTAAAGCAAGAAGAAAGTTTGATGTTTGTTGATTCATTTTCTTTAACAGCACTATTTTTCCTCTTTAAAATTTTTTTTTTTTGACATGAGGCTTTGCATTTCATTCTGTAGTGGGCCTAATGAATGATACGTGTGTAGCCGGCCCCTGAGCCAACCCAGAGCTTTCAGTTTTTCACAAAGGATTTGTGTATCTCTGGGCTGAGTCTGGACGCAGTCCACTCCTGCGCTGCAGCCTGCCCTCTGCCCGCCCTCTGCCCTGCGTCCTGGGTGCTCTCCTTCGGCTGCCTTCTCTTCGCAGTCTGGATGTCCTTCTTTCTTCTCTTCCCTTGAGGACTACAGACATGAAACTCACTGAGGAGGAGGTGAAGCCTGTCCCGAGTGACTACAGCTCTGTACAGGAAACCGTGCTGTATTTACTGCTGACCAGCAAGTTTCTAAAGATGCACCAGCCGTTGCCCATGGGAAGGTGTTCTTGTCCCCAGATTTCTGGCACTCTCACCAGGCCACCTTCTTGTTCTTTGCCTTGCAGCTTAGGAGGGGAAGATGTAGCTATGCACTTTTAGAACATTGCGGAGATCTGACGATATTTACTTACAAGTAAAAATCAACCCTTTGCTCTTTCTTCTTTTTAATCTAATCTTTACTGGGATGGATAAAAGAAGACATTCTTCCACTGTCCTGAGAGCCCAGCCAGAGTTCTGAGAGAACTTCTCGTGGCTAGTGATCATCGTTTTTTCAAGGCACTTGGGTGTTTAATTAGTTTGTTCAAACTGAGCCTCATCTCAACCTGTCAACATGATTACATTTCTCACATTACTTTATACTTCTTGTTGCTCTTAACATTTACTAAATGGTAATTTAAAAGTATAGATTTTCGACTTATGTATGCCACTGATGAGATGAGGCAGAGGTATCTGGATCTTACTCAGCCCAAGTTCAAATTCTGTCAGCCGCATTTGATAGCTGAGTCACCTTGACAATTCATGTGATCTGTCTAAGCCTCAGTTACTTCAGAGTTCATACGCAGGTGCCATAGGGTTAATTATAGCACTGATCTTTCTCAAAGTCACAAGGAAAATTAAGATTATGGGTGCTAAGTTATTTGACATCACCATTGGATAATCAATGTCGATTTTATTGCTGGGCACATAGCAAAAATCAATTGTCAATTAAATAAATTGGCAGGTATATGTAAATATTTAAATAAAACACTGTCTATACTGTAAATGTCAATATATAATATCTAGTGTTAATATTTATAATAATGGTCATTATAACTATTTTATTAGTTGTTATTACCACACCCTTCCTTGGATTTAATTTTCTTTCATGAATGTGGCACATACTCATAAACCTTGAATGCTCACATAAGAAAGACAGAAAAATCACAAATTAGCAACTTAATGTCATGCCTCAAGGAACTAGAAAAAGAAGGAGAAACCAAACTCAAATAGAGCAGAAGAAAGAACAAAGCTCAGAGCAGAACTAAAAGAAATGGAAACAGACAAACAAAAAAAAAAAAAAGGGAAAGGATTAATGACATAAAAAGTTTGTTCTTTGGAAAAATAAACAAAAATGATACATCATTAGCTAGATTAACCAAAATAGAAAAGACTCGAATAAGCTCAACTATAAATGAAATGAAAACCCAGACATTGCAACTCATTTATAAAAAGGAATGAAATAATGTCCTTTGCAGCAACTTGGATGGAGCAGGAGAATGGTGTCCTAAGTGAAGTATCTCAGGAGCGGAAACACAAGCACCACAGGTGCTCACTAATAAGTGGGAGCTAAAGGGTGAGCACATATTGTCACGAAGTTGTATAAAGGACCTTGGAAACTAAGAAGCAGAAAGGGTGGGAGGAGTTAAGGGGATAAAAGCTTACCTATTGGGGACAATGTACATTATTCTGGTGATGAGCCCATTGAGGGCACTTACTTCAGCTTCGTACAATTCATTCATTAAAAAACACTTTAAAAAGCTTAAATACAACACCTGCAATACTGTAACTACATGTATCAATATATGTAATATAATACAGCAGCTATTACATTTCTTGATTTTTGTGTTTCTCCAAACTTTCATAATGATTTATGTATTAATATTAATAATTATTTGCAGGGAGAATGGGGATTGAGGACCCCATTCTTGGTGAGGGAAAATACCTCCAAAATGAGGAAAAACAGAGAAATAAGCTGAGCAAGGCAGAATAAAAACAGTTTAGCTGGCTTCCTTTTAAACCAGCAGCTAAATTACTTATCTGAGCAGTTTCTACTTTTACTAGAAGTCCGGCCTGTAAGGGATACAGCTAACACCCCTGCTGGTCTGTAAGCACTCCGAAGAAGAACAATGGCAACGGAGGAATCTACATGCAAGGCCTGGGAAGGAACATTAACCAGGCCGACCCCTGCCCCGCCAGCAGTCAAAGCAAATACCCATTGTGGGGATTTGTATTACAGCCAGGGCAGAGATTAAGGGACCTGCTTGAGCCCTGAAATATGGGCAGGAGGGCTTTTACCCTAATCACAGAGGGAAACACCTTTGGGTGGAGATCAGAAAAAAATTCTTTTTTCCACCAATTCTTCAGAGGACGACTGACATCATCACGTCTGCTCCACAGAGTAACTAGAGGGGTCTAACCTCCCCCTAGGGAATTTGCGTGCATGACCACAGATGAGGCTGCCCCCACACAAGGCTCAGGTTCTGGATTTCTCAAGGCTTCTCAGATCCTTAAAGTTAATGATTATGGATAGAATAAGAACTAACATGCTCACTCAGAGAAACTGCTGATGTTTTTGTTCCCTTCCTCAACTCCCCCTTTGGGTTAAAGGAGAAAACAGCCTTCAGTAAACACTCAGGTCCACTCACTGGAACCCTACAAGCTAGCAGTGGTCCCCATGTTCCCACCTTTGAAAACTCGTGTGTCTGTGTGTCCCTTTATCTCTCACCATTTTCAACTTTTTCTTCAGTCAACCATGGCCAGTTCCACCTGTTCCACAGGTCTTAAAGGACCCTGCCCCCAGAGTAGGATCCCAGCAATCATTATCTTTATTATAATTATTTGTATTAGTTTTTATCACTGTTCTTTAGATTTAGTTTTCTTTTATGAGTGTGGCACAAACTCAAGGTCATTTTCTTTCTATCTTTTTTTTTATCATTAGGGATTCACTGAGGGCACAAAGAACCAGGTTACATTGATTGCACTAGCTAGGCAACATCCCTCTTATAATTGTGCCCCACCCCCAAAAGGGGTGTCACACACTGTGTCCCCCCACCCTCCTCTTTCCTTCCCTCTCTGCTCTCCCCTTCCTCTACCCCTCACCATGTACTAGATCATTAATTGTCCTCATATCAGAATTGAGTGCATAGGATTCATGCTTCTCCATTCTTGTAATGGTTTGCTAAGAATAATGTGTTCCGCTTCCATCCAGCTTAACACAAAAGATGTAAAATCTCCATGTTTTTAATGGCTGAATAGTATTCCATGGAGTACATATACCACAGCTTGTTAATCCATTCCTGGTTTGGTGGATTATTTACACATTTTGGTGATTGTAAATCGAGCTGCAATAAATGGTCTAGTGCAAGTGTCCTTATGGTGAAGGGATTGTTTTTCTTCTTGGTACAAGCCCAGTAATGAGATTGCAGGATCAAATCCAATCAAGGGAGGTCAAGTTTGAGTTCTTTGAGGATTTTCCATACTTCCTTCCAAAAATGTTGTATTAGTTTTCAGTCCCAACAGCAGTGTAAAGGTGTTCCCTTCTCTCTACATCCATGCCAGCATCTGCAGTTTTGACATTTGTGATGTGGGCCTCTCTCACTGGGGTTAGATGGTATCTTAGGGTGGTTTTGATTTGTATTTCTCTAATAATTAGGGAAAATGAGCATTTTTCATACATTTGTTAGCCATTCATCTGTCTTCTTTAGAGAAGGTTTCTAGTCATCTCTCTTGCCCAGAGATCTAAGGGTTTGGATTAATTTGATTTCTCTGTGGATCCTAGTTCCAAGATTTTGCCAAATTGAAAATATGCAATTATCCCTTCCCACTGTGTGGGTTGTCTATTTGCTTTGTTTGTTGTCTGCTTAGCTGTACAGAAGCTTTTCAGTTTAATTAAATCTTATTTGTTTATTATTGTTGTTGTTGCAATTGCCACAGAACTTTTAATAAAGTCTTTCCCTGGGCCAATATCTTCAAGTGTTTTTCCCATGCTTTCTTTTAGGATTTTTATCATTTTATGCCTTAAATTTAGGTTTTTTATCCATCTTGAATCAATTTTTGTGAGTGAAGAAAGGTGGGGGTCCAGTTTCAGTCTTTTACATGTAGATATCCAGTTTTCCCAGCACCATTCATTGAATATGGATTCTTTCCCCCACTGTATGTTCTTGTTTGATTTATTGAAGATTAGGTTGTTTTAAGATGTTGGTTTTATTTCCTGGCTTTCTATTCGGTTCTGGATGTCTATGTCTTCATTTTTGTGCCAATACCATGCACTTTTGATCACTATGGCCTCGTAGTATAGCTTAAAGTCTGATAGGCTGATGCCTGGGCTTTGTTTTTACTAGTAAGAATTGCCTGAGCTATGTGAAATTTTTTTCTGGTTCCATTCAAAATGAAGAATTATTTTTTCCAAGTCTTGAAAATAAAATGTTGCTATTTTAATAGGGATTGCATTGAATCTGAGATTGCTTTGGGAAGTATAGACATTTTAATAATGTTGGTTCTTCCCAGCCATGAGCATGGTATGTTCTTTCATTTGTTAATATCTTCTACTATTTCTTTTCTTTCAAGGCCATTTTCTTATCTGTGAAATCATCTTCCTTGATACCCTGACCCTTTGCATCAGCTACTCACCCAAATGGAAATCCCTTCAAAGTCAGGAACCATCACTCATTCCCAGAAGTCTTAACATTTCTATTTATTCCTGAACACTGTAACATTTATCTCACAAGTTCACCGATGAGGACATTTACATTCAAATCTCTTGGGGAATTCGGTAGGTCATATATGTAACCAATCTTCATTTAGCTCAATTCTACAAAGTATTTCCTGCTACATTCCCTATCCTCAGGACTCAATCAAACCTCAGTTACCTCCAAAGGCAACAAACATCTCTAAACACCCTCACACTAGAGAACAGGCTTATAAAATAAGCCTATAAACAAGTCTAGCAAATAGGCTTATAAAAAATATTTGAGTCCCATATATAAATTTTGTGGGGACTCAAATATTCACTCCATCACATTAGGTAATCTTAGAATAATGATTTCATGTTCCGTGCAACCTCCTGCTTCCTTACTTCACCATGGATGATTCCTCTAACAAATCATAGCAACCTTTTTCTTCTTGAAAAGAATGAGGGCTATACAAATTCTTCTGACCCAGCATGTTGAGATGGTACTAATGATGCTCAGTTGCTGACGTTCACCTCCACCACCAGCTGTGTGTCCTATGATGACAATGACATGACGGCAGAGTGGAAAGCGCTATCTCACTCTAGAAGACCACTGGTCAATAGCAGCTTGGTGGAGCAGAATAGACAGCCCTTAATTGATAAAAATTTTAATTAAAAAAATTCCTTTTTGAAGTAGATCTATTGCCCTTTTAATAGAGTGAATCTTTGGAGTTGTTGGACAGCATTTGGTGATTGGGAGAGCCAGGCAGGCATGCTGAAAAGGGAAATATTCAGGCTCCAAAAATAAAGGTGACACTTGTTAAAGTAATAAGTTGGGAAAAATGAAATACATGCAACTCCTAGTCCATATATTTGGAGGAACTGGATACGTTATTACAAATGTTATTGAGAATTAATTAGTATGTTTGTGTACTATATGCAGGGTGGCCATAAAGTTTGTGTACAATTTAAATAATAATAATAATTTCAAAACACTTTAATATACAAGGTGGCCACAAAGTTTGTGTGCATTTTAAATAATTGAAACTATTTGAAGAATTACAACTACTTAAATTGCACACAAACTTCATGGCCACCTTGTATATTAAAGTGTTTTGTAAATTACAAAGCATCTTAACAATATTATTAACTTTTATGAGAGAAAACTTTATGCTTACTGCTGTCTGCAAGAGTATATAACATAATCTAAAATTCAAATGAACTTATTGAACAATATTAAGATGCATTTTAAGAAATAGTTGCCTTGTACATCTTTCCAATGAAATTTTGCATCCTGAGGAATTGGAAACATATGTTCAATAACTACAGTTTTGAAGTAAAGCGCTTTGAAATAATTATCTCTTCATGTTAACACCCAAATCAACAGTAAACTCGCCTCTTCAATGCAGCATTTCACTTGATAATTAGCAGCTGTATGCTAATCACATTGGGAGCTCTCAATTTCCTGAGTATGCTAATTTAAAGTTCTGTTGAGTGGTGACTTTGTTTCATGGGAGCCTAAAATATAAGCTATATAGAGTGCGCCATACAGTGAATCCTACTCTCCGTTCCTGGAGAAAGAGACGAGTGCCTCTGTCAATGGTCCCTCAAACTAAGAAAATTATTGGCATTCTGAATTATTTCAACAGGGATTGAGAGATGAGAATTTGAACTCATGAGATTGGGACCTCTCCAATGAGCCCAGGACAACCTGAACACAAAAGCAAAACTGAGAACCAGTGAGCATTCACTAGAATCAAATTAACATCTGGCTCAGCTGCACTAAGAGATGAATGCAATAACTGATCATTTGAAAATGCCTTATTTAACTAATGCAAACATGATGACAGTTGAGTGTCAGTGGACCTCCTAATGGGCAAAGAAAAGCTTAGGGATGCTTTCCAAATATGTGGGAGATGGTGGTGGAAGAGCTGATGGCTGAAGTGGGAGTGGGGCTGCCTGTGACACCCTTTCTGGATTGTGCAGAGCTTTATTGGATTTGAGCTTCTCTAGAGCTGTCACCTGACCCTTCTCCGTGGACTTGTGCTCTACCTAAACAAAAGGAGGATGCTGGTTTGGGATCATTCACTGACTGACCTCTCCATTCACAGTTCTAGTCGTGGAATACAACTTGGAAACCAAGACGGAGAGAATGCTTCAGAAATAACACAGAAAAGCAGTTTCTGTGCCAATACTGAAAGACATCTAGTTGAGAAACTAAAAGAAGTAATTACTTTTTTCCTATCCTCCCTGATATATATATATGCACATTATAAGTTTCAATGAAAATAATGCATATCTCTAATATTTATTATGTATGAACTTGATGTGGTTCCAGGATACATATTTTTATGTATGTATACATGCATATACACTTAAAGGAAAATAAAATTTTTATTTCTCATTTTGGAAAAGAAAAATATGAAATCCATCCCCAAATTTAAAATAATTGGCCGGGCGTGGTGGCTCACTCCTGTAGTCCCAGCGCTGTAGGAGGCCAAGGTGGGTGGATTTCCTGTGCTCAGAGTTTGAGACCAACAAAAGCTTGAGTGAGCCAGAGTAAAAGATCCCATCTCTACCAACAGAAAAGAAGACGCTGGGTGTTGTGGCAGGCGCCTGTAATCCCAGCTACCTGGGAGGCAACGGGCAAGAGAATCACTAAAGAAAGAAAGGAAAACAAAACAAAACAAAACAAAAAAACCTCCAAACAAAGAAGAGTGAAAGCCAGCTGAAATTAAAAGCAAAATAAAATAATTTATATGTGGTTAGCTAGAAGTTAATGATTTAGCTCAGTTTGGGACACGAGCCTCTAGGATCTATGTATTTGGACACTCTTTCTCTTGTTAAACAAACACGCACATACACGCTCATGCATGCACACTGCCAAGGCTGATTGACACTTTCTAGCCAAGTTTAATGTCATTCTATATAATGCATGGATGCTTAAAAAGAGAAGAAAAAGAAATTTGCTGCAAAGGCAGTGTAGGGTGGTATAAATTCCATTATCTTTTTCTTCAAGCAGCTTCTAACCTATGTATGTAAGAATTAAAATTCAAAGCATAATATGTGTCATGTGGGACAAAGAAATTTTTAATGGATTCATGAAAGTCTTGCCAATTTAACATCAAGAGGCATGTTTCATTGCTTGGAGAGAGTGCTGCATTAAATTTCTAAGATTTTATTTAAATCAGGCTTCATAGAAACTGCACCTACAATTCTCCTTCTCATCACACAAGTTATAAAATCTAAGGTAGGGAGTACCCTTATAATAGATTACCAAGAAAAGCACTGATGTTCCACTACATAGCCTAGTAAGAGAAAGACTTAGAAAGAAAAAAATGCAAAGGCTGTCCTCCACTTCATTTAATATTTTGTATTTCCCAGACCTATTTGCCAGAGGTTGATAGTTTTCATTTAACTTACGTGGTCTTAAATAAGGAACAAAATTAAATTTGGGAACATGGTGCTTCAGGAAAATCAGTGATTTTATTTAATAGTGAGGCTAATGCATGTCATCTACAAATATCATATTCAGAGATAAATATATGTTGGTTTTGTGTTCAAAGAGCCTCAGAACTGAGATCTAATAATACCCACAATATGTTTTTGAATAAAAGTCATTCATTTTCTTATGCATTACATAGACTATTTTTGTAGTTATTTATGCTATGCAATCACTGTGCTTGCATTTTATCTTACTTTAAGAAGGTATTAACCAAGAATTCTCTGTCTTAGTAGGAAATGTAAGATTCATTAAAAATTAAGTGATATTTGTGTCTTCAATCAGCAAACTTTTATAGAATTCTTACTATGACCAATAGAACATGCAGCACAAGGGTACAAAGATTAGCCAGGCATATTAGTGTCTCCAGTGAGATTAAAGTGAATAGGCAAATGGCAAGGCGTTCATTAGCCTTGTGACAAGTAGGTGCTGGTGGTTGGTAGAAGCTCATTATAAGCACACCTAACTAGCCTGAAGAGTTAGAAGATATTCCCTAAGGAGGTGAACATATGCTGCAGATTGAAATACGAGTAGGAACTATTTTAACAAAAAAGCGGGGAGTGGGGTGGAATTTGGAAGGAAATTGTAAGCAGAAATATTTCCCTATTCAAGTCACTTATGGGTAGAGTTTGGCATCTTAAAATCACAGCCTCCTCATCTACTATGAGAAAAAGCTCCTGAATGAATTGTTATGAAACACGTCTCAAATAAACAACTAAAATTACTAAGATTTTACAAGCTTATGAAATAGTAGACATTATTATTAGCATGGATTATTTAAATAATTTCAAGCAGGTATGTGTTGCATGCTTATTGCATAATGGCTACAGATAAAGGTGGAGAGAGGCATGGACCAGATCATGAAGATTGTAAGTAATAGGCATTGACAGCATTTGTTCCACAGTACCTTTTCAAGCATGTTTCGATAGGGCCCAATATTGAGAGATAGAATAGTCCTCTTCAATACAGAAAACATTTTTGTTTCTTGGCCAGGAAAGGTGTTGCCTTCAGGACAAAAGTTAGGCAGGTTACCAGCGGCCAGTTTATAAGACAGAGACTATTCTAAACTTGACGTCCATCATCTGTGACTCAGACCAGCTGTGTGTGCAATACCCAGCTCAACCTACCTTTAAAAGACCAGCTGCATATGCAATACCCAGCTAAACCTGCCTTTATATCCTTTCCACGTGACTTTGGAGGAGGGGAGACCTGGTGTAAAATTAAGGTTTCCTGGTTTGGAATAATAATGTCCTCTGACTATGACCCAAGAATATAGGTCTTCCATTAGCATCCATGAAAAAGTAAAAGCTAATTTGCTAGCTTTGAAGAAGGGTGAAAAAGTAAGATGAAATCAAGGTGAAATCACAGAACCTTCACAGATCCTGAAAGTTTTAAAATTCCTATGGTATTAAAGATTCATCACATGCATTGAATATAGTATGGTGACAGTGTCATTTAAAATGTTAATGTGTGTATGCAATCCTCCAGGTATAATGTTCATTGCATCCATTTGAATGGAAGACAATAATGTTACACAACATTTTTTTAATTGACAGATAATATTCTGTGCATTTATCATGTGAGTAATGTTTTGCTGTATCTAGACATTGTGCATTGAGTAAATCTAAATAATTAACATGTGCATTATCTCACACAGTTATCATTTTTTGTGGTGAGAACACTTAAAATCCACCATCCTTGCATTTTTGAGGAATACAATATATTGTTATTAGCTATAGTTGCAAGGGACTGGGGCAGTTGTGGCATGAAGTTGGGAAGATTTTAATCCAAGGACACAAAATTTCAGTTAGATGACACTTTAAACAAAGGTGAAGGGATTCATATTTTTCAAAATTATTTTAGTGTGTACATGGACTACATAGTTTGAGATCTTATGTCATCCAAATAATTACTTAACCATTCTCTTTTCACAATTTTCATCTATCAGAAACTTATTTTGTACAATTTAAATTTCAGTTACATTGAACTGAACACACAGAGCTTTCTTCACTTCTGCGTTTTACAATCCTTCCCTTGCCCTCACTCTTGAATTATAATTTGGCTGGATATCGATTTCTAGATGGACAGTCATGCTTCTTCAGCATTTTAAATATGCGTTCCATCTTCTTATTGCCTGGGCCCTTAATGACGAAATGTTCACCAGGCTAAATAGCGTTTTCTTGCAGGTCAGTTGTACTTTCTCTCAGGGTGCCTTTCAGGCTGTTGTGTATGCTCTGAATTTTTACTAAGATGTTTGTTACAGTAGTTTTTATTTTAATCTCTCTGTTGTAAACTTAATGGGTTTTTCAATCTGGTGACACATGTTCATAAATATATTAAATTATCACACATTTATTTTTTAATAATTTGCACTCATGAGTCTCTACACATCTCTATGGAAACTCTATTATAAAACAATGACACCAGTAGATGAAAAAAACTTGTGCATTTATAAAATAATATTAGAGTGACTACAAAATGTAGGAAGAGATATACTAAATAACACTGTAGATAAATTAAAATAGAGTTCAAAAAAAAAGGGCTGAAGTAAACGAAAAGAAGGCAGGAAAAAGAAAACAGCAAAATTAAAAACAGAACAATAGAAAATAAAATGATAAAAAAATAAAATAAAATGACATATTTGAACATTAACATATCAATAATTGCATTAAATATAAATGGTCTAAATGCACTGGTTAAATGACAGAGATTGGCTAAGTAAAATTTAAAAAAATCATAAGCCCCAGCTATATACAGTCTACAAGATCTAACCTCAAATATAATGATAAAGATAGGCTGTAAGTACAAAGATGGAAAATATATTACGTAAACATTAATTAAGATAAATAAGTGGCTACACACATGTAAATGTTAGATACTATTAGACTTCAGAGCAAAGAAAAGTTAAAAAAAAAAGAATTTATGTAATTATAAAAAGGTGAGTATACCAAGAAGACATAGTAATTCTAAATACATATGCCTAAAACAGCAGAGCTGTAAAATATGTAAAGCAAAACCAATAGAACTAAGAAGAAAAATCACAAATCTACAACTATAATAGGAAAGTTAACACTTATCTCAGCAATTGGCATATTTAAAGAACTGAACTAATAGAGTGTATTTTCCCTGTCCACAATGGAATCAATTTAGACATCAACAAAAGAAAGACCAGAAAATTTTCAAATGCCTGGAAAGTAAGTGACAAAGTACTAAATAAGCCATAGGTCAAAGAGACATTCTCAAGGAAAATGTTGATAATGATAATAATAATGAGAAAGAAACATAAATACATAGAAGTTAATGGAAAAGCTCACACAGCATATGAAAATTGTAGGGCACAAAATAGCAACCTTAAATGCATATGTTAATAAAGAACAGTCTCATGTCCATAACCTAAAATTTCACCTCCAGAACCTAAAGTAAGTGAAAATAAACAGAGAGCAAGCAAAAGAAAGGATGAGCAGAAATCAAGGAAAGTAAAAACAGAAAAATAATAGAGAAATTTAAGGAAGCATATTATTGGTTCTTGAAAAAATATCAATGAGTTTGACAAACCTCTAATACTACTGACAAAGGAAGAAAAGAAGTCGTGGTTTTCAGTATCGAGAATGGAAAACACGGTATTCCTACCCACACTGCATAAATCAAAAGTATAAAAATGCTAGAAGAAAACCTAGGGAAAATCTTTTGGACAAAGGTGTAGGCAAAGAATTT
>CAUYRH010133620.1:0-66439 GCA_963574655.1 Perodicticus potto
CTGGATAGAGTGCTGAGGCATCCACAGCTCACAGCAACCTCCAATTCCTGGGCTCAAGCGAGTCTCCTGCCTCCGCCTCCCAAGTAGCTGGGACTATAGGCGCCCGCCACAACGCCCGGCCATTTTTTGGTTGCAGCCGTCAGTGTTTTTTGGCGGGCCCAGGCTGGATTCGAACCCACCAGCTCAGGTGTACGTGGCTGGTGCCTTAGCCCGCTGAGCCACAGGCGCCGAGCCAGTTTCATTCTTTGAACCTTGAGATCAAGGACTAGAAATAGAGAAATTCTGGGCTCATGAGGAGACACAGCTGGTAACAAGAGAGCAGTATTTGAACCCAGGCTGCCTAGTTCTAAAGACTACATTCTTAACCATGATATCACACTGCTTTGGAAAACTTATCTGGGTCAGATTATTTTTCCTTCTGAGGGTGCCTCTTATTTAATCCATAACTGTGGTCACATATTCTATGTCAGCAGCTTCAAGGTCTGTCTTAAACATATTACTCGCTCTTCTGTAAGTGAATAAGCAAAAGCTATCATCAGATGTCTTGGACACCTTCAGGGAAAGATCAACATATTTATCCCCAAAATAGCATCTTTCCATCTCAGAAGGTACATTGGGCACATTTTAGGTAAAGTCAGCACATCATTCATCGAAGTGTAAAAAACATGGTTTGAGGGCAGGTATTGAACTTGAGACTGAGATGGGTGGGATCCAAACAGGTGGGCAAGGGGAGGCCATCTTTAGCTAAGAGCACTGTATTCCTCACCTCCACAACAGGGCTGAGGGTCCAAATACTTAGCAAGCAGTTTACTCATCAGAATGGACACAGCCAAAAAGCAGATAGAAAAGCTTCTACTGGACCTGACATTAACCTTTTCATTACCAGACCACATCTGGGGGCTTTCGGAGGAACTTAACAAAGCCAGCAGACAGAGGGAACTTGGGGTATGGATTATTTGCCAACTGGCATAGAAGTGTTTTGAAGTTCTGACAACCATCCTGATTAAAATGACTGAGTGCTGCACAGACAGATACTTCTTTATAGTAAAACCTACTTGAGGTACTGAAGAGTTTCATTTTTATGCAGTCTTAGGAACAGAGGATTAGGCCAGGTTCAGGGGTTCATGCCTGTAATCCTAGCACTCTGGGAGGCCAAGGTGGGAGTATCACTTGAGACTAGCAGTTAACAACCAGCTTGAGCAAGAGTGAGACCCCATCTCTACTAAAGATACAAAAATTAGCAGGGCATGGTGGTGGGCTTTCGAGCCTGGAAGTTTGAGGTGTTGCTGTGAGCTAGGCTGATGCCACTGCATTCTAGCCTGGGTGGCAGAGTGAGACTCTGTCTCAAGAAAGAGAAAAAGAAATAAAAAGAAAATGGGTTAAAGAAAACAAATTGACAGTTGCCAAGGGTTGTAGGGAGAGAGGAAAGGGGGATAACTGCATAAAAGGGTAAGCAGTTTTATTTTAGAGTGATGGAAATTTTTTGGAATAGACAGAGGTAGTGGTAGCACCACATTGTGAATATCCTCAATGTCACTGAACTGTTCACTCTAAAATGGTCGACTTTATGCCATGTGAATTTCACCTCGATAACCAAAAATGTGATAAAGAGGGGGTCAAGCTTGATCCAAACTGCGGTCAGCCCATAAGCTAGGCACGTCTTTCTGATGATAACAACACCCTCTCTGAGGTCCTGGAACAGTGCCCAAAGATGCCTGTGGTCCCTGCAGAATGTGCCCATTGTGATAATTAGCTCCATGAAGGCCTGGCCATGGTCGCTGCAATGCCACACCGTCTTCTGTCCCCACCATAACTTCCAGCCTGTCCTGCAACTGCCTCCTTACACATACCCCAAACTCTAGCCACGCTTGGCCGCATGCCACTCCCTGCACATCCCTCCTCCATCATAGGAGACAGACAGAATCTAGTGTCCAGGACCATGTCCCATAGCTACTGCCTAAGACGTAAGTTCAGAGCAGACTCACTCAAATCTTTACTTCAAATCACAAGGAGAACCATCAGCCCTGTTGAGTTGGGCTAGACCAAAGTTCTCAACTCTGGATACACATTACAAGTAGTAGAAATTGGATGGCTCCTCTTTCTCCCTTCCCCCTCGTCCTGTTTTCATGGTCACGCTGAGAGAGCAGTGTGTCCCAGGTAGGAGATAAGCTCAGATTCCTCAAACTGTACTAGCTATGTGTAATTCTGAGAGGTGCAAAGGCAAACTAAACCTCAAATAGAAACGCAAGAGAGAATACTTATGGATGTATCAGGATGACAAACTTGTTTTTTTTTTTTTTTGAGACAGAGCCTCAAGCTGTCGCCCTGGGTAGAGTGCCATGGCATCACAGCTCACAGCAACCTCCAACTCCTGGGCTCAAGCGAGTCTCCTGCCTCTGCCTCCCAAGCAGCTGGGACCACAGGTGCCCGCCACAACGCCTGGCCATTTTTTTGGTTGCAGCCATCATTGTTGTTCGGTGGGCCCAGGCTGGATTCGAACCCGCCAGCTCAGGTGTACGTGGCTGGCGCCTTAGCCCGTTGAGCCACAGGTGCCGAGCCAGGATGACAAACTTGTTAAGCTCCTCCCTGCCACCTCTGAAAGCCCCACCTGCCCTCTACCTAATGGTCATGAATTAAAAGTGTCATCTGAGTCCTTAATCTTGACCCATCCCCTTAGCCCTGCAGTGAAAGAAGCTTTGAGCTCCCCCTAAAGGTTACAATGTACACTGTCCTCTGCCCAGAGGGTTCCTCCTTTGGCCCTCTGCTGAAAGCCCATTGATCCTTCCAGGTCAATCTCTAGTGCCACCTCTCTCCTAAAGTCTTTCCTGACTTCATCTGGATTTGTTCTTATATTCAGTATCACAGCATATTTTAGAGGTATGCTTACTTGCTTTATTTGTTCTATTATGCTTAAGAAAGCCCCTTAAGAAAAGGAACTATGAGTTTCTAATATTTCTAGGACGAACCTATGCAGTGCTAAGAACTTGGTCTGATCAGACCTGGGTTTGAGTCAAAGTGACACCACCTTCCAGCTGTGTGACCCTGAAAAATTATTAACCTCTCTGAACCTCAGTTTCCTCATCTGAAATATAAGAATAGCAACAGCACTACCTCACAGAATTGTCAGGTAGGAGCTATAATGCATGCTATTATAGGTGTTAGAAGAACTGTCACCCACTCTACACTCAACAGCTCCTAGCCATTATCATTATTCTGTCCCATAAAGTGCCCAGGACACTATTTTGTTACCCATTTTGTAAATGCTATCATATGTAAAAAACATATAATGCTTATTTAATCTTATTATATTCCTGATTTCCTACAAGATTAAAAGCTTCATGAGAGCAGACTATTACTGGGGTGGCAACCTCTATATTTTTAGCACTGATGCAGTACCCAGAACATGGTAGGTGGTCAATAAAGGTTTGAGGAACGAACTGATACATGGGTAAATGAGATGGTCCCCTCTCTCCATGCCCTAAAGCCACGCAGAGCCCCACTACCTGCAAGGGGTGATGCCTCCCCTCTGGGTTCCCAGGACATGGTGCACTTGTGCCCAGCACAGCACTTGTAACACTTTGTAGGAATTATCCATTTACTTGTTATATTGACAGTGCTGACTCTATAGCACAGGCTGAAGGGAAGAATGAATGACCGTGAATCACATCATCTTGGGAGTATCCTCTGGGAATGGAGAAAAAGCATCCTAAGACCTCAAGCCCAGAGAGAATTTATAGGTTTTGTGATTTTCTTCTCACCTCTGATGACATGATGCCAATAAAAATGACAACTTTTATTGAGCACACACTATGTGCCAAGCCCTGTTTCAAGTGTCACATACACACCACGGCGATGCTCATCCCCAACGCCCAGCCTCTGCTAAGTCACACTCTCCCATCTCTCTCTGGAAGACAGAAATCTAGTCACTGAAAAAAGGGCAATATCTCAGCTGATTTAAAAACAGGCTGTGCTCAGGCCATCTGTTTCTTTTGCCCCAGGACATGGGGACTGGACCAAACTGTCCTCTAGCACAGCACCTCCTACATTTCAAGTATCCTTATCTGATGTAAAGCCACTTTCTCTACCAAATTATTAAAATGCAATGGTGAAGAACTCAGGCATGAAAGCCAGAGTACCTGAATTTTAATATCAGCTTTGAAATCCAGCAGCTATGCGCCTAAAAGTCACCTAACTTCTCAGTAACTCAGGCTTCTTGACTAAAAAATGAAGCTAATGATAAAGACGGTATCTCATAAGGATGTTGCCATAATTAAATGAATTAACAGACTGTCTGGTACATAGTAAACTTTCAGTATGTACTCTGTTGTTATTACTGGCTATTATTTTGTATCAATACCCCCAAAATGTTCCAGCAGAACATTACTTAGTGACCTTTAACTTTAGCGTCTTCACTCCCCACCATTCTACCAAGACATGAAAGAAATAAGCATTCCTCACTGTATCACTGGTGCTTTCAACATCTCTCTTTAAAAAAAAAAAAATTCTGTTTACTTAATTGCAGATGTAACAGAATCCAAAGCAAATGTTATCTTAGATCCTATCCCAAAATTAAATAAATGCTTCAACTTATGCATTGATCTTCTGATCTTTATCTACATTAACATT
This sequence comes from Perodicticus potto, assembly GCA_963574655.1. NCBI lineage: Eukaryota > Metazoa > Chordata > Mammalia > Primates > Lorisidae > Perodicticus > Perodicticus potto. Next base: position 4,627 of record CAUYRH010133620.1, read on the forward strand.
GACTTTTTACATAATTATAAAGCTATAAATCTATTTTATACTTTCACTTAGCATCATATCACTTCAGGCTGTGATAAAGTAGCTTGAAGAACTCCCACCGAGAACAACTATAAAAGCCAGATAAATAAACGAAAAATATTTTTCGAGGAATTGGAATTTTGAAGAAATTGGAATTGAGAGGACTCCAACATTCTGTGCGCCATTTTTTTTCCTTTTGGGTCATAAACCAATCGTCAGCACTGAGCAAGAGACTAAAAAACTAGACAGAGGGCAGCCGCCAAGAGGCAGAGAGGCCAACAGACCCTGAGAAGTACTCTTAAGGTTAGGAATAAGAGCTCCCAGGGAAAGCAGGACTGGAGGGGCCAAGATCACAGACAGAAAGGAAGAAAAAGAAGTGAACTCCACACTAGACATTGAGTTTTCCCTTGAGGCTTTGCTAATTCAACTGTAGAGGTGGAGACACAAAACAGAAATCAGCTGAGAGATTTTGTTTGTTTGTTTGGGTTTTGTTTTGTTTTTTTTTAGAGACAGAGTCTCACTTTGTTGCCCTTGGTAGAGTGCTATGGCTTCATGGCTCACAGCAACCTCCAGCTCCTGGGCTTAGGCCATTCTCTTGTCTCAGCCTCCCAAGTAACTGGGACTACAGGCACCCGCCACAACGCCCCGCTATTTTTTTGTTGCAGTTCAGCCAGGGCCGGGTTTGAACCCGCCATCCTTGGTATATAGGGCCGGTGCCCTACTCTCTGGGTGGCGCATGTGGCTCAGCTGAGATTTTTTCCATCAGTCTCATGGTGCCAGAGAAACAAAAACTGGAGTTCAGGACCCAGTGAGGAGGAGGGCCCTAGCAAGCATTCAGCTTCATAGCTGAAAGCCTCTAGTAGGCCGCATCATGCGAGTGGGTATTAATTAGAAATAGAAGGGACCTTACAAAGACTGTAAACCACCAGTCACTGCCAGAAGGGAAAATCCTCTCTGGAGGACCATAACCTCATTCAAACAAAACTTCCAAACACACTGAGAAATAGGACCAGAAGAAAAGACAGACAAGAGAACAAACCCACAGGTGACTCAGGCACTGAAATTATCAAACATGAACTTTAAAATAACTATGATTAAGATCTTTTAAAAAAAAAAAAAAAAGGTTGGAGGGAATGACAATATGGAGAATTTTACCAGAGAACTGTCAGTTGAAAAAAAGAAACAAATGAAAATTTTAGAATTAAAAATAGAATAATTCTCAAATTGAGGGACATTCTACCAAATACGTAACCAATACTTCTCAAAAACTAAGGTCATGAACAACAAAGACTGAGAAATTGTCATAATCCAGAGGAGAATAAGAAGACATGGTGATGAAATGTAATTTGGTAACCTAGACTAGATCCTGGGATATGGAAGGGACATCAGTGAAAAACAACAAAGTCTGGAGTTTAGTCGACAACAAAATACTAATTAAGGTTAATTTCCTAGTTTTGACAAATGGACTTCAGTAATGTAAAATTTTAACAATAAGAGAAACTGGGTGAAGGGTATATAGGAAGTCTGTACTCTTTGTAACTCTTCTCTAAATCTAAAACTATTCAAAAATAAAAAGTATAGTAAAAATACACTAATGGGCTTGGCGCCCGTAGCACAGTGGTTACAGAGCCAGACACATACACCAAAGCTGGTGGGCTCGAACCCAGCCTGGGCCTGCTAAACAACAATGACAATTGTAACAAAAAATAGTCTGGCCTTGTGGCAGGCACCTGTAGGCCCAGCTACTTGGTAGGCTGAGGCAAGAGAATCATTTAAGCCCAAGAAGTTGAGGTTGCTGTGAGCTGTGATGCTACGGACTCTACTGAGGGCAACATAGTGAGACTCTGTCTCAAATAAATAAATACAATAATGAAAATTAAGAGCTAAATACATGGGCTTAGCAGCACATTCGAAGCAGCTGGAAAGCAAATGGGTGTGCTAGAACACAGGTCATTGAGACCAATTAGACTAAAGCATATAAAGTAAAAAAAGATGAAAGTGTAGAAAAGTATCAAAGACAGAAGGATACAGGGAAAAGGTCTAAAACATGTGTGATCAAAGCCCATGAAAGAAAGAATTGGGGAGAGAACAGACAAGAATTTTCCAATACTAATGAATTTTATCAGGATAAAAAGTCAACAAGTATACAAACAGCAAACAGGATCAACACACACACATATTCTCTCTCTCAGGAACATCACAGTCAAACTGCTGAAATCAAAGATAAGGAGAAAACCTAAAAGTCAGTCAGGTTTTTAAAAACACACATTACTTTTAAAAGCGTAGTAATAAGACTTACAGAATAACAAAAGGGACGGAAGGAGAACAGTGGGATGGTATCTTTAAAGTACTAAAAAAAAAATACTGGCCAGTTTAAATTCCATACCCAGTAAAAAGTATTCCTCAAAAGTGAAGGCAAAATATAGATATTTAAAATGTATTTCCAGCAAGCCTAAACTAAATACCAAAGGGAGTTCTTTAGACAGAAATGGAAATGAAAAAATAAAGAAGAAATGCAAAACAACAGAAAGGGTAAATATATTAGTAAACCTACATGAATGTTGCTTGTACAAAGCAATAATAATAATGTATAGTTTAAATGCAAAATTAAGGACAGGTACAGTGCCTCATGCCTGTAAGATTAGCACTCTGGGAGGCTGAGGCAGGAAAATTACTTCAGCTCAGAAGTTTGAGACCATCCTGAACAAGTGTGAGACCCCATCTCTACTAAAAATTAAAAAAATGAGCCAGGCATCATGGCACACATTTGTAGTCCCTGCTACTCAGCAGGCTGATCACTGAAGCCTCGGAGTTCAAGGTTGCAATGATCATACCACTGCTCTCTAAACCAGGGCAACAGAGTAATAATTAATTAATTAAAATGTGTTAGACAGGATGGAAATATAAAATTACAATGTTTAAGAACCTAGGATTATTTTGAAAATGATAAAAGTACTAATATATTAGTACAAATATATTAGTACTAATATATTACTAATAATTAGTACTAATATATTAGTACTAATATATTCCAGCATGTCAAAGATGCATGCTAAAATCTCTAGAGTCAATATAAAAATAATAAAAATATGTGACTAATTAGTTAATAGGAGGGGATATGAATTAATAAAATATCCTTGAGTGATCCCCAAAAGGCAAAAATAAGAAGAAAAAGAAATGCAAACACATGGGACAAACAGAAAATAAGTAGGTAGCTCGCAGATATAAACTCAATTATATCAGCAATTACATTAAATGTAAATGTTCTAAATGCTTAAAATTCAAATATTGTCTGATTTAATTAAAAATTATATTATGCTTGTTGGGCTCAGTGGCTCACACCTGTAATCCTAGCACTCTGGAAGGCAGAGGTAGGTGGATCCCTGGAGCTCAGGAATTTGAGACCATCCTGTGCAAGAATGAGAACCCGGTCTCTACTAAAAACAGAAAGACTAGCCGGGCATTCTGGTCTGGCTGTACTCAACAGCTTCTCAGGAGGCTGAGGCAAGAGGATCCCTTGAGCCCAAGAGTTTGAGGTTGCTGTAAGCTATGACAACGCCACGACACTCTACCCAGAGCGACAGAGTGAGACTCTGTCTCTAAAAAGGATAATTATACCATTTTTCTAAAAGATACATTATAAAGATAAAGAAAGGCTGAAAGTGAAATAATAATAAAACATTAACCAAAATAAAACTAGAGCCTTTGTATCAAACAAAGTAGGCAAGAATCACTATTTGAGATAAAGAGATACATTTCAAAATGATAAAATGGTCTATACGCAAAAGAGATAATTATAATTTATAATAATAACATTGTTTCAAAATATTTACAGCAAAAATTGATAAAACTAAAAGGAAAAAGAAGTTTGAAATCATAATAGGAGACTCAAACACAGCTCTTTCAGTAACAGAACAAGCACACAAAATAAAAATCAATAAAAATATAGAAAATATGAACAACACAATTAACAATCTTGACCAGTTTATATGTGTGAAACACGTCATGCAACAATTGCAGAATATATATTCTTCATAAGCACACATGGGGTATGTACCAAAATTTCAAATGAATGAAATTATTATGTTTTTCAGACCCTAGCGGAAAGAAACTAGAAATTAATAACAAAAAAAACTTAAATGTCCAGAAATATTTGAAAATTAAACATATGCATTTGAATAAGCTATAGGAAAAAGAAGAAATCATAATAGAAGTTCCAAAATATTCAGAACTTGTGAGAGTTAAACAAAGCTGTGGTTAAAGGAAAATGTGTAGCTTTAATGTATATATTAGGAAAGAAAACAGACTGAACATGAATGATCTAAGTATCTATCACGAAATTCAGAAAGAGAACAGCAAATTAAATCCAGGCACACTTTCCCACTTTGCTACAGTAGTTTTTTTCAAGTTCCTCCTTCTTCCATTCTTTTCCCAACCTACCTTTCTCCTCTTGCCCCACTCCCAGCTAAGAAGGGTGGTAATGTCATGTTTACCCTTCCCCACCTTCTCCTCCTTGAGACAGTCACCTGGAATCAAATGCATCGGGAGGGTGAGTCTATGGGATTGGAACCGCACTATACACCCGCCATTGCTCTGCCAAATGCTTTTGCCACCTAGCAATAAATCTTGTATATTTCTCCACATCAGTCAGCTCAGAACGAACTCATTCTTTTTAAACTGCAAATTATATCACAGACTACAATGTATTCAGCCATTCATTCCTCTAACAACAGGCATTCAGAAGACAAATGTCTAAAAATCTTGTATGTCCTTCCTTAGATTCCTCAGAATTCGAAAACTCTCACACTCCAGTGCTAAAGTTCTCAACCTTTCTTCCTGCCATGATAGAAGGAGCATACCCAGCATGATACCTCGTGTCCCAAAGTGCACGCTGCAAACTCCATTCCTTTTTGCCTTTTAAGAAAACAGAATCTAATGAAAAGAGTATCCGGATAGGCCCAAGTAGAAAACAGAATCTAATTCAGATAGTTCAAGAGACTTCATTTAGGAGACTACTCACAACTAAGGACAGGGTTAAAGGAATCAACTACGGGTGGTCAGACACCCAGAGGAGCAACCCTGAGATGTCACTGCCACTCGCAGGCCAGAAGAGGAGAAGAAAGGAAACAGTGTGAGCAGAGCCCAGCAAAACATGCAGCTTCGGAGGAGGAACCGCCTCACTCAGCCAGGACACACAGCCAAAAGCCAAGGAATTGGGGAAGAAATGCCTCAGCTTCTTTCTCCTACAATCCTTCGGTCTCTTGCCATTGTTTCTCACTGCATGAACTCAACTAAAAGCTACAAAGCTGAGAGAGCCCAGGTGATGCACTCCATAGGGCTCAGGTTCCTGAGAACACAAAAGAGCAGAGAGTGGATTGGAGGCAGAGGGTGGGCTGAGAGATCCAAGCAGAAGAAAATTAGCATAGCAGATAAGTTTGAGCCTTAATTGGCAAAAGAAGGGTATCATTGCGGGGATGAGTCAGGGCCAGTAACGTTATAAATCCCATATAGAGCTGCCCTCCTGGCTTCCAGAGTGATAGAGGGAATGAAAAAAGGGAGGATAGAATGTGGCTGCATACGGTAAACTAACCCACAATGGGTTGGATACACAGTGGGTTCTTGCCTTGCTGTGTGACTTCAGGTCAGTTGCTCAACCTCTCTGATTCTCAGTTTATTAGCTAGAAAATGACACTTCTTGGCATCTTCCCTGCCTATGTGCCCCTCTTTATGGTTAAGAAAGTAAAATGCCAATGGAAGGATGAAAGTCTGTTCCTTCATTCTCTGAATCTGAGCTTGGTCCTGCATTAGCCACTGGGACATTAGCCAATGTGATACAAATAATCCTAAAAGTGCTTGGGAATTAGGGCTTGATTTGAATTGCCCTCACTTACTGCTTTTGAGATGCCTATGAGAGCAAGCTAGGGCTAGCCTGCTGGATGGCAGGAAGCAATGGCCAAGATATCCCTGTCACTCTAGGTTACATTAAGCCAACAACCAGAAATGAGAGTGAGGGCATCATGGACCATCCAGCCCCAGACAAGCCAGTGCAGATAATAAGAACCTCACAGCAAATCCACAAAAATTAAGAGGAAAAAAAAATGTATGTTGTTTTAAGACCACTACATTTTGGGTGATTTGTTACACAGCAGATACTCACTGATAGAATTCGCAGTGAGATACTAGCAATATGCCTCCTCACTAGTAACAATATAGCAGCGGGTTAGAATACCAGTGGTGTAAACCATGGGGCAATGTTCCAGCGGGTACTCCAGTGACACGCCCCATGAAGCTGTCCCAAGTGAGCTTTCTCAACTGTCTGAGCATTTTCAAAGTCCAGCAAGCCCCAAGTTCTTTTTTTAAAAGGGAGTGGAGGAGAGATACAGGAGATACAATCTAAATGTTTGGATTGTTTTATCCCTCCAGGCTTCCTTTTCTTCTATTTTCTTTTTAAACAAATTGTCCAGTGTAAAGAGTTCTTATCTATTTTCCCTCCCAGGAAGTTATTTATTTTTATGGGCTTCTTTTGGGAAATAAAAATCAATTTTGGAATGCAAGTGATAGATTTTACTCTCCTAATAATGAAAGCTAGAAAATTAAAGGCCCCAAGGAACAACCTCTCTATACCAAAATGATGTAGAATGCAGCCCAAATGTTCTTGTGTAAACGTTTTATAAATCGTGACCACTGTCTGCTGAAGGAACCCTGGAAATAGCTCATGGAAGACACAGCCATTGCTAGGGAGGGCTCCATGCTGGGTGGGTCATACTGGGTGGGCCCATGGACGCTCACATGTCCACAGAAAGGCACTTCCAGATAATCTGTTCTGTGATTCACAACTCTGAAAAACTATCAGTGCTCTCCTGTGTATCTAGAAAACCTGTTCATTCACTCATTCAATACATGACTGATCCTGGCAATACAACAACAAACAAGACAAGACACAATTGGTGGTTTAGAGAAAAGCTTACAGTTTAGAGAAAAGAAAATGCAGACATTAAACAAGGTGCCTTAATCAGGTTCCCTGAAGACACACTCTGGTATGGATGTTTGTCTGCGGGAGGCTTATCAGGGAGTAACCTTGGGAACGCAGCCAACAAGGAATAGGGGAAGCCAGAGGAAGCCGAGGGAGACCTGGAACTAACCGCAATGCAGTTGTCACAGAGGTGTCACCAGACCCACTGACCGGGTCAGTGCAGACTGTGCCCAGCTGAGGCGGGGGTGAGACTTTATACCCAAATCCCACCAGCAACCAATCAGTACGTGGGCTGCTCCTGGGAGGGAACATGACCTTGAGCACTGCAGCTCCCTCAGGAAACCCCAGGGAAATACCAGTGTGAGTGTCCAGCAGCCAACACTGGGCATGGCTTGGGGCTGAAGTGCCTCAGTCTAGAAAGGGGGACCCAGGTGGTGCAGTACAGTGCCCACTGCAAGGGAATCACGAGAAGTGTACAATGTATTGTAAGTGACAAAGCTCAGAGCTCAGAGCCAGGCCGGGGAGGTGGGAGGCCCAGCAGGTCTCTGGGCTCTTCCCTCAATGATATATACAAGGTACCCTGGTAAGGGGTCACTAACATTTCACCAGGCACCAGGCCCTGTGAAGACCCTGACAGCCATTCTTGTCTCTTCCTTGCCATGACTCCGTGAGGTGTGTGCTACTCCCTACACTTGGCAGATGAAGGTCCTGAGACTCAGAGGGCTTAACTAACTTGCTCAGAGCCCCACAGCTGGCATGTGGCAGAACTGGGATTTGAACACCTGTCTGCCTGACGACAAAGCCTACTGCCCCGTCTGCTTCTTTCCTTACCTCCTGGTTTCCATGCACCTTGAGCTCTTCATCCACCGTACTTCCCCCCATTCACACTGTAAACCTGCTCAAGCTCCTTTCCCCAATAACTTTCTCCAAACTGCCCCCACGTCCCATTTTGGCACAACCCAAACTCTCAGAAGAGCTCTCCACACTTCTCTTTCCATGTTCCTTCTCCCCTTCCCTCCTTAACATCCAGCACCCTGGCTCTTAATTCCTTCCTCCTGAAAGGTCACTGTCCAAATCCCTAATGCAAATGGCCAGATCTGGAGACTGGCTCAATCCTTTGCCTGTCTCTACCATTGCCTGCCAGCAGCATCTAATGTGCTAATCTCATCCAGTTTCTTGAACTCTCTCTTCCCTTGGCTTCTGTGTGACCCTTTACTTGTCTAGCTCCCCCTTCACCTTTAAGAAGCACTGTTTTGTTTCTTTTCTTTAATTTTTCTTCACTGGCTCTTCTTCCTCCTGAAGTGGCTCCATTCCCAGGGTCCTAACTGTGCTGCTCCCCCAAACCTGCACCCTCCCATACCTGACCCCACTGAAGGCTGGTGCCTCCAGGGTCTGTGTTCTCAGCTCCATTTCTGCAGGGGAGCCTCTGGGTAGATAGATCCATCCACCTCCTGGACACGGTCACCCATGTCACCCCAAAACATCTCAGACTCAGCCTGTACAAAAGCAAGCCTTTCCCTCCAGTAAACTTCTTTAACTTCTAAGCTGACCGGTGTGCATGCCTACCACCTTCTTGAGCCAGAAATCTTGGTTAATCCTGACTCCGCCATCCTCTCCCTGTTCTTCCACCACAATTTACTCTCCTCTTTCCACTTTCTATCAGCACTTCTTTAATTCAAGCGCACTTCATCTCACCCGTCCGGCTGGGATCAATAGCTCCCTGATGGGTCTCAATAGCACCAGTCCCTTACGTCTCCAATCCTTCTTTGTAACCATCACCAGTGGTAACTAGATCAGGTCACTACCACCTCCAGTGGCCCACCAACTACCGAATAATATCCCAAATCTCAACATGCTTGAGCAAGCTCATCTGTGATCTGGCATGGCTCAGTCTTCACAGCTGTCCTCTCTAATCCAAACACACCAGAATCCCAATGCCCCTTCATGCCCCAGGGCCTTCGTTCATGTGGTCACTTCAGTCCAACGGCTACTTTTTCCATCTACTTAATCTTTATTCAGCAAATACTTATGCACCTGCACAAGTCAGTTGTGTGCTGAATTAGCATATGAAGAATAAGGTAGGTTCTTGCCTTCCATCCAGTGGAGAGAAACAGGCAAGAAGCAGATAAATAAACAATATAATGACTGACTGTGATAAATGCAAAGAAAGTATTAAACAGAGTAATGGGATAAGGAGTGACTAGAAGGGGGTTCTTTAGATAAGACTCAAGATTGGGCAAGGTGATGCACCTGTAGTTCGAACTATTCAGGAGGCTGAGGCAGGAGGATCCCTTGAGCCCAGGAGTTGGAGGCTGCAGTGAGCTATGATCATGCCTCTGCATTCCAGCCTGGATGATAGAGCAAGATCCCGTCATTAAAAAAGAAATTGACTCAGGGGTGGTCTTTCTGAAACAGTGGCATTTAGGGGACAACTAATGGGTCTAGGAAGTCAGCAACATGTAAAACCCAAGGAAAAGCAACCCAGTCTGAGGGAAGAGCAAGTACAAGAAGGAAGGGCAAATATTTGGTGGCTATCAGGGCACAAAGGCAAAAGGACATAAGATGAGGCATAAGAGACTGAGAGAAAGAATGAAGAACAAGACTCTGCAGGCTCTCAGAGCATGAGTGAGGAGTCTGGATTTCAGTTGGAAGCTCAGAGAAGCTGGGAGTAGTTCAAGCAGGGGAGTGACATGGTCTGATTTACATTTTAGAAAGATCCCTGTGGCTGGGTGTGAAAAGTGGATTTTAGAGGGCAAAAGCCCATCCAAGTTTCAATTCATCTTTCAAAGCAGAAAATAGACAAAGCACCCACCTAGCTGAGTCCTAGCAAGTGGCAGGCCTTCAATAAGCGTTAGATCTCCACCTTGTCCAGAACTAAGTCCATTGCCTTTGACTTTGCCAGCCCCACTGCTTGGAATTAACCTTCCCTCACTCGGCCCCTCCCACTGCACTTGGCTTCCTGTTCCATTATCACTTTGACAATGCCCCCTTTAATAATCACTTTTCTCTTCTCCCTGGCATAGTAGGGCTATGAAATACTAGGCTCAGACCTATACCTAGAGCCTTCACAGTGTCTACCGAATGACCTCCCACATAGGAACCAATTGAATGAACGTATGAGTGAATGAATGAGTGAACAAAGTATGATAGGGAAGATCTTTGTGTTCCCCAGGAAAGCTATGCTTTAACAGCCTAGGCTTAGAATCAATCACATCTATATTTTAATTCAAGCCCCACTGCTCCCTAGCTATGGGATTTGGGGCAGATGAATTCACCTCTCTGAGCTGCAATTTCCTCTTCTGAAAAATCAAAACAATAGCAGGTATTCAGGAGAGGTATCATCTCACAGGGTTGCCACAAGGATCTAATGAGACCAAAGAAGCACTGGGGTCCCTTCTCATTGTGCCTGCCACAGCAAGGCAGGGTTGGCACAATCAAAACAAGGACCCACAAGATCCTGATTCTTGTTTAAATTCTTCTTTTCAAGAAACATTTGTTGAGTACTAACTATAGACTCCATCTCAACCCTTTATTTTATTAGCCATAAACACTCAGGGAAAAATATGTCAAATGTGTACATGGGGTGAAGGCAAGAAATGGTCCCTTCCAATGCACCAGGAGCCCAAGAATCACTGCTAGGGAGGCCTTTGGCATTAACTTTTAGATCCCATGCCCCAAGCAACAATCTCCTCCCTGGAGAGCCTGTGGACACTGTTGTCCCTGTTTAAGAAGCCTGGCAACAAGACATTTCAATCCCAGTTTCCGCCTACTATCTTTCTAGGGGAACCTATGTAACTCACAAGTGCCTTCAGCTGCTCCTGGAGCTAGTCTGACACGGGGGCATGAATGAAGAAGGTGGAGAAATCACCACCAGAACCCAGGAGAACTTCAAGGAGGAAAGCTAGGAGCTTTAAATGGAAAAAGAAAAAGAACCTGGCATTTACTGCAAGGCTAAAGGAAAACACACCTATTTCTGAGTTGAAATCATCACTTCAATTCCTGAATCCTCAGTCTGGCACAGTGGTAAAGGGCTTGAGCTCTAGGGCCAGTTCTGCTGCATGTAAGTCAAAAGACCTTGAGCAAGTGAGTAAACCCCTCTGAGCCTCAGTTTCACCACTTGTAAGTGGAGATAAAATGTGTTAATACAGGTAAAGAGCTCAGCACTCAGCACTGACACTTAGTAGGACATTGTTATGCACGCAATTCATACTCATTGAGACAGACTGTAATGATTCTGTCCAGGAAACAGTGCTGCCCATGCCCCTACAAAACAAGAAACAATAAGGAGCCCCAGGCATGACAGCTTCCTTTGGGACTGCTGGCTCTTTGTGAATATGCCACATGTCCTTCTCCACCAACCATTCCATAATTTTCTTCATTCTGTTTCACTTTTTCTTGCCCCAATTTGAAAGGCCTCTGGGTTAGGATTTCTGAAGCTCCAGGTGAAGCAGTGGGTTAGGCTGAAAGAAGAAATAAAATCAAAGGATAATTGATCCCCAACCCAGGGAACAGCCTCTCAGCTCTTATTCCAAATCTCTGTGGAGACCCACTCTCCAAGCTGAAGCAGGCACCCAGCAAGGGCCAGAGAAGACAGAGTGACAGCCCAAATCCAGCCATCCATGGCTGCCTCACACAGTTCGTCAGGGGAGGAGAACAGACAATAGCAGCCAGTTACCCCGCCATCTCTCTTCCTTTGCTAGTGCTTCTCAGCGCCCGGCAGGCAGCTGATGATAACTCAGTGGCGGCTGACAGCCCATCTAAAGCTCACTGTCTCTCCTGCTTCCAATCACCAGGTGTCTGAAGGGGTTACAGGAGCAGTCAGCTTCTACCCTCATTAAGAACCCTTTTGTGGGCAGAAAAGATGACTGTAAAAGGAACTGTCAAGTTCATCAGCCAGCTGGTGAGGAGAGGTGCAGAAGCCTCCAGAGCACTGGCCTTCTGACCCACACCAACCTGGGCCCCTCATTTGCATCTCATTTGCATTGCATACTTAACAGGACTCCAGCTTACACTTAGCGAAATCATTGTCATGTGTTGGAGAGACTGCCATCCGTGGTTTTTCACAAATGATCCCAAGGGAGGGGGAACCACAGAGCAAGTTCGCAGCTTCTGCCCTCCAGGAAAACAAGACCTCAATCAGACCACAATGATGCAGACAGATGCAGACCACACTATTCTGGGATGGACGGCCAACTAAATAAAGCTGTGGTTACATCATGTACAAGGCTAGACAGGGGGAAAATTCCAAATGTTTTCAAGAGACTGTGTGAGAACGATTCGGGCTAATTGCATGCAAGTCTTGTACTATGAATGTCAAACTGCACCAGCATCACACAAATGAGCTGTCAGTGCCTTGGTCAGCGTTCCCACAGAAAAGAGCCTCTCCCTCCTCTTAGAATAGTTCTCATTTTGTTTGACTGATACACACATACCATTCTTGGAAAAGTGTTTTCAATTTTATTGTCCAAAAACCATAGGGTCCCCCAGTATCCTCAAAGAATTATAGCACTGTCTGTCAGAACATTGTTGGTGCTAAGATCTCTACAGTAAGACAACCCTGGATTCCAATTCCAACTCCAGCACTTACCAGCTGTATAAACTTGGCCAAATCACCTAACCTTTTTAAGCTTCTGTTTCCCCTCTATAGAACGGGCACAATGTTAGCTTCTATCTCATAGAGATTAAATGATATGATGCCTGTAAAAGGATTCACTGCAATGCCTGGTACAACTTAACGAATAGAAAGTCAAGAGATACTGCCTATAGTAGAGAAAGTAAGAAATGGAATTGTAAATATACAGTATAACTTAAAGGAGCTGTTAGAACTATTAGAGTCACACTAATGGATTCCTATTGCACTCACAGTAAAAGAAAAATTCCTTACAATAGATTACAAAGCCTTCTGCAGGTGCCTACCTGTTCGCTCTGCCTACATCTCCTATTCACTGCAGTCAGACACGCTAGCCTTCCTGCTACTTCCTCAAACATGCCAAAATCGCATATGCCACAGGGCCTTTGCAATGGCTGTTTCAGTGCCCAGAATGCTCTTCTGACAGAGAGCAACATGGCTCCCTCCTTCATCTTTTTCAAAAGTCTGTATTCAAATGTCCCCATCTCACTGACTTCCCTCCCTGCCACCATATCTAAATTTGCAGATCCAGTCCCCTCCTCCATCTTTCCCATCCTTCTCTTCTGCCTTATTTTTTGCCTGAGTGCTTACCATCTGACACACAGTCTGCTTACATATTTACCCACTTTACTGTCTGTTGCACACACTACAAAAGAGCCCAAAGGCCAAATCCGGCCCACCCCCTGTCTTTGCCAATAAAGTTTTATTGGAACACAGCCACACCTCTTCATTGGCACACTGTGGCCACCTAGGTGCTAAAATGGCAGAGCTGAGGAGTTGTGACAGTGACCAGAGCCTATGTAGCTCTTAATTAACAGAAGTTTGGGAAGCTCTGCTCTAGAATATAAGCTCCACAAGAGAAGGACTTTTCTTGTTCTCTGACAAATTACCAATGACCAAGTCAGTGCCTAACACATAGAAGATGTTTAATAATAATAACTTTTTGTTGAATAGATGAACTAAAAATTGTGGTACACCCCCGTGCTGCAGGTGTGTTGGTGGAAAGAAAATCAGAGGGATGCTGCAGAGAGGTAAAACCTTCTCAGGAAGTCAGAGCCATCAATTAGTGAAATAGAAACAGAACATCTCATTAAAGTACAGAGTTAAAGTACCTAAAGACACTGTTACAAGAGTTAAAAATGGTGTCCTCCAAGGCAGTGGTTCTCAGAGTATGGTCACATCAGCATCCCCTGGGAACTTGTTAGAAAGCCAATCTCTCATTATTCACTTTCTACTGAATCAGAAACTGTGGGGCTGGGACACTCTTGAGATGATTCTGATGCAAGCTCAAGTTTGAGAAGTGGAGACTGGAACTGGGGTTAGGGGAGGGGCATAGCTTTATTATCCATGCACACTGGGGTTTTTAACACTATGCCCGTGCTAGTTTGATAAAATAAATATTAATAAAAATAGCTGAAGGTGTATTAATCATATCTATTTGCTTTCTCTTTTTCTGATGCTTTAACATCTTAGAACCTTGCTGATGGTTCCAAGATTGCCCCTCCCAGGGCCAGACAACTCATAGAAGAAGTAAAGGACTCACCCGCAAGTGCACCTTTTCTATACTAACCAACCAATCCAAACCTCATACCCCTAATCGCCTCCTTAATTGAGCGCTTACACTCTGGGCCACTATTCCTCTGCTCTCATCATATCAGAAACAGGTATCAGGCAACTCCAGGCAGTCTACACTCCAGAGCTAGCAGAAATTACTCCAACTAGCCAGCCCTCAGCCTGCTGACTTTCCCTCACCTGTTCCTTCCCACGGACACCACAGTAAAGGCTTTCACCCACGTTTCCCATCTGTTTCCTCTGCCTTCTTACAGACCTCGGTGCTTCCCTGTGTGGCCCTGCATGGAGTGGCACGCTCCTTTTGCTTGAGTAATAAACGATCCTTTAAATGGCAATGGGGGCAGGAGAAGTGGCACAGACCTAACACAAAGAATGGTATTAGGAGGTGACATCTGGAAGACACCTGGCAAAAGAGCAAGAGGACCCAAGAGCTCTCAGCATGGCCTTGGAGCAAAAGGCCAAATCCAGTGAGAGGAAATGTATCAAGGCTTATCCTTGAGTCTGCAAAAGAAAAGGAAAAGCAGGCCAGGAGCACTGATGTGGTAGACGAGAGAGGTTTAACTGATCGTAAACCCAAGATCAATCAACAGTTGATGTGGCTGGCTGTACCTCCCCAACCGCCCCCCCAAAAGAGTGCTGTCATCTTAGGATGCAGAAAGAGAATTGTGTTGTAGGATCGTGTTTTTCAAATGGTGGGTCATGATATATTTGTCAGTGGTTAGTAAGATCAATTTACAGAGTAAGACTATCTTCCTTAAAGGATTTTTTAAAGGAATTAGGATAGAACATAAGAGAATAGAAGGCCACATAAGAGATGAGAATAAGTCAAGAGTGCACAGCTAACACAAGTAGAGGTATTAATTAATGACAGTTTGGTTTAAGTTGTGTGTGCTTGCTTGTGCAATGTGTGTGCATTTGTGTGTGATACATGAAACCTATTTCTCAGCATGAGAAAGGTTTGAAAGCCACCAATCTAGAACCAGAAAGTAACAATCTCTCTCTCCTCACAACACCAGGAGGATTCCCCTTCGCTCTGGGCATTGTGCTTTATAAGGAAGCTACGCCAGCTGGAGCGTGGGCTGGAAAGAGTTCCAGGTCAGCGTGGATAGGATACTTGGCTACCATGGTACCATGGAGTGCTGGAGGTTGTGGGTTGTACATTAGAGATTAGATAGCAAAAGGCTGAAGGAGTTGGGGCAGCCCCACTTAGAGATTAAAAAGTTCTGGGCACCCAAGCATTGTCTTCAAATAAGCAGAGCTGGCAGCTTACCTGGACTAGGCAACCCAAAGGATGAAACTAGTGTCCGTGGAAGCTTCCTGAAGTTCACCAGTATCTACTTCAGCAGCTGGATGTGCTTGGCTTCTTGGATTCCCTTTCAGCTCCAACTTGCCCACCTGTGCCATTGCTGTTTTTCTGTTTCTCCCACTCACCCCTCCAGACCTTCCTGTCCCCAGCATCTCCAAGCTTAGACAGGTCTAATTGCTTCAGTAAATGCCTGGCACCTCTGACTTCCTGAGTGACACAGAAGCCTTGCAAAGCTCAGCACCCATGATGCTAAGGTGGGAAGTAGGTTCTGCCATGAAGGTCTGTTTTCTCCCCTGACCTGAAAACACTTTGGATTTCAATGTTTTCCAGAGTAATCAAAACACCCTTTTTAAAATTTTTTAGTGAGAATGCTTTCTCAGGATACTGCTGTGAACCTGTGCTTTCTCTCCCTCACTCTCACCCTCTGGTTGCACTCAATTCCACAGCTGACCAGGGAACTCAGGGAGGCAGGCCAAAGTAATGGTTAAGAGAGCAGGTCCTGGCTCAGTGCCTGAGCACAGTGGTTACAGCACCAGCCACATACACCAAAGTTGGTGGGTTTGATCCCAGCCTGGGCCAGCAAAAACAACAATGACAACTGCAACAAAAAATAGCTGGGTGTTGTGGCGGGCGCCTGTAGTCCCAGCTACTTGGAAGGCTGAGGCAAGAGAATCACTTAAGCCCAACAGTTTAAGGTTGCTGTGAGTTGTGATGCCACAGCTCTCTACTAAGCAACATAGTGAGACTCTGTCTCAAAAAAAAAAAAAAAAAAGTGCAGGTCCTGTGCACCAGAATGTTTACTGCAGCTCAATTCATAATTGCCAAGTCATGGAAGCAACCTAAACCATCAACCCATGAATGGATAAAAAAATTGTGGTATATGTATACAATGGAATACTATTCAACCTTAAGAAATGATGGAGACTTTACATCTTTTATGTTTACCTGGATGGAGTTGAAGCACATTCTTCAAAACAGCAGATTGTGCCCCTTGATTGCACTAATGTACGCAGCTATGATTTAATAAAGAAAAAAAGAAAGAATGGGAAAAAAAATCCAACGTACTCAATACTAATATGAAACCAATGCATAAACAATTACATACTCATACAAATGGTAAAACACAAAAATAGTCTAGCAAGGGGGGAGGCTGAGGAGGAGGGAAGGTGACTGGAGGGAGGAGGGAGGAGAGAAGAGGGAGGGCATTTGGCAGGATCTCACCCAAGGTGCACAATGCCAGGGTATTCAGCACACCCCTCACGTGAAAGGCTCTTCTACAACTTGAACTTTACCTTGGAAGTGAGAACACTGTAACCTAAAAATTCATACCCTCAAATTAATTTGGAAAAAAAAAGTGCAGATCCTAGATTTGGACAGCCCAGAGTTGGAATCGTAGATGTGTACAACTTTGAATGAGTTACTTAACCTCTCCAAACCATGGCTTCTTCACCTAAAAATGGGGATACAACTTCAAATGTTTGGGGTAAGAATTACAAGAAATGGTCCCCTTAAAGCCCCTGGGAGAAGCTTAGCAATAAATCTTGGCTGAACACAGATTTGGAGCAGGGTCTTAAAGTGACACAAACTCTCCTGCATACAGCATTGCGTGATGCCACATCAGGCCATTTTAGGTGGAGTGGTGTGGGTCTCGGTCTCTTACTGAGGCTAGGGTGTAGTGGCATAATCATAGCTCACTGCAACCTCAAACTCCTGGGCTGAAACCATCCTCCTGCCTCATTCTCCCAAGTAGCTGGGACCTCAGAAATATACTACCATACCCAGTTAATTTTTTTTTTTCAGTTTTTTTTTTGTAGAGACAGAATCTTACTATGTTGCCCAGGCTGGTCTTGAACTCCTGACCTCAAAACAATCCTCTTGCCTTGGCCTCCCAGTGTGCTGAGATTACATGAGCCCACACTCAGCTTGCCCTGCTCCTTTATAAAAGATGTGGCTTAGGTGTCGTCAAGTTTTTCAGGATATACTGTGACAAAGACAGTAATGTGGAAATAAACAAGAGCAACCATTTATGGGGGATGCAGGGGTGTCTCTGACCCAAGCCCTCTGCGCCAGCCTGTTGTGGGCAGGGGCTCCAGGAAACTGTACTTTTCTCTCAGGAAACCATATCCTCAAGTGGCCGCTTTGGGAAGAAAAGAGAAGTTAACTAAATAGGATACTCCACATTTGGTTAACAGGCAAAATTCAGCTTCAGAAAGCGTTGGGTAAACCACAATGACCAGAAAAACAGCAACTCCATATGGCGTCCCTCACATAGTCCAGGTGGTGTCCTGAACCCGCAAAGGCTGCCAGTGGGATTCTCTCCACAACCTCAGGAGATGGGCACCCTCACTACCCTCACTTTGTCCAGGTATTCTTTACCTTCCTAACGGGGAGGGTCCTTGGCATCAAATAATCCAGCCCTTGGTCTTTCCTCAGTGAGGTTTAGAGAGGAGGCCTCCATCTGTCCACTTCTCACAACCTAAGAATTTAGCCAGCCTTTGGGGAAGGTCTTGGCCAATGAAATCTGTCTTTCTGGAAAAAAGGCTGATTTGAGGAGTGGAATCATCTCCAGCTTCACTGTCCAGCTTCACTCCCACAGAAGCAAACAGATCTAGCAGGAAGCGTGGGCGGGGGAATGGAGCCTTCTGAATCCAGGCCTCCATTAATATAAGGCAGCTGGGCCTTCAGCCTCAGTTGCCTCTTCAGGAGAATGGGAAGTAGCAGTAAAACTTACTAGGAGGATTACCAAAGGGGATGTATAGAGTTTCTAGCACCAGCCAGATACAAAGGAAGGGTTTTAGAAAAGACAGCTGCCACTGCATTATGCACCATCACTGAGCCACCAATGTCTTTAGTGGCAAGACAGATAGTCTTCAAGAGCATAATTATCTGGAACTAAATATTTAGGCTCAAGTCCCAGCTCTACATCTTCCCAGCTCTGTGTCTTCGGGCAAGATATTAAACCTCTCTGTGTCTCAGTCTTTCCCTCTATAAAGTGGAAGTGCTATCTGGCTTATAGGATTACATGAGATCATTAAGAAAGTGCCTCGCCCAGTGCCCAGCAATCGCCATCAGTGAGTGGTTTTGTTCTTGTTTTCATTGGTGGTAGTGGAGCAGAATAACCAACCCCAGCTCAACTGAGAGGCTGCTCAGGGGCTTGAACCACAAACCACGCCTGCCTAGCACACTTTTCTGCCCCAGGGAGCCCAGCACAGTGCCTGGGACAGGTGAGTGCTCAGCAAGTGGGAGCCATTGACCCTCCTCCCTTCCCCCAACCTTCTACCTTGAACCCATGCTGCCTCCTCCAGGCAGCTCCCTGGGATGTCTCCAGGCCCCTGCTCCCTCCCTCCTTCAAGTTCCCATCACAGGAAAGATTCTGACCCAACAGGACTGAGGCAACAGGCAAAAGAGGCACAGGTCTTCTCTAAGACGTTGTAGTTGACTATTTCAAACCTGTACCCTAAAATCACTTCAAGGATGATGCCACAGGAATTGTCAATTCAAACTAACTCCCCTTCTCTCTTCCCTGGCATGATGAGTGTTTCTTAAGTTCTAATTCATCTCATAGCCTTAAATGCATCTTGCCAACATCTGCCCTGACATGTTAGAATTTGCCAGATGGACCCTGGGTACAAATCTAGCCTCCTCCAGGCAGTGCCCTGGTGACTAGAGGATGGCACTCGGATTCTTTAAGGCTCAGTTGCCTCCTTTGTAACATGAGGAAAGTAAGATGACTGCCCTTGCAGGGTGGTTGTGGGGTCTAAGTACAATGAGCTTGCATTGAGGTCTTCTCAGATATTCCTGAGACCTAAATCCCCTTGCACTTGGAAAAACTCCCCTCACGCTTGAAGCTCAGGGCAGTGAAGGCCTACCATGCCACCCTGTCATCCTTAGGCATCACCCGCCACCCCCCAACCCTGTGGGTTCCTGCCATGCACAAGCCCGCTGCACTCTCCCTGGGGCCTCTGCCTCTGAAGTTCCCTCTGAGGTTCCCTGGCAGGCTCTTCCTTGGGACTTTTAGCAAGCCAGCTCCCTCCTGCTTGTCATTCGGGTCTCAACAGAACACCATCATCCCTCCTGATCACACCCAGCCCACTGGCTACCTCCATCACATCACATCACATCGCTTTCTTTTATTTCCTTTATAGCCTTTATCTTTTTCTGAAAATGTTTTATTTGCTCCCCATTCATCTCTCATTGTTAGAAAGAACACAGAGGTCATGAGAGTAGGGGCTTGACACACAGAAGGCCCCTTCAACATAACTGTTGAAGCAGTGGGGGCACCAGGATTTGAACCCAGGCCTGACTCCCAAGCCCATGCTCAGCCTCTGTTATCACAGCCTATGTACCAGCGTATCAATAGTAGAGATGCCTGGCAAGCCAGTGAGACAAGCAGGCCAGGGGACAGTGCCTGGGAAGCTCACTTTGCTTTCAGCAAAAGAAAAGACAAAAGCAAAGCGGGGTGGGGTGGGCAGGTGGGGGAAGAAGGCTCTGGGTCATCAAACACAAATGGCCCAAGCCAGGAGCTCACACTGCTTGATGCTCATGCCAGGACATGCCGGTGGTCAATTCAGGTCACTAAAGAAAGACATTCTGACCCTGCAGCACTGACATGGAAGCTTCAAGACTAATAGAAAGCCAAGGTGGGGCAAGAGGGCACATATCACCCCAGGCACATTCACCTGTGGCGCCCAGGGAGCACATCGCAGGTGATGCCTGCCATCTAGTGGACGAGCGCATTCTTCCTGTTTCATCAAGATCATCTACAGCAGGGCTGGCTCAGATTTGTACATTCAAATCACCTAGAGATTTTGTTACAATACAGATGTTAATTCAGCAGGCCTGGAGTGGAACCTGAGATTCAGAATTTCTAACAAGCTCCCAGGTAACGCCAACGCACCTGGTTCACAGAGCATATCCAGAGCAGCCAGGGCCTGCAGTGGCATCTGCATTGCGAACATTCCCAGCTGCATCTCTGAGGCTTAGGAAGGTTCAGGATAGAAAGGTACCAGAATGTTTAAAGTTTTTTTCTGAATCAAAGTATTTAGACCAGGAGGTGGAGGAGGTTGGGAGGGGGAAGGAATTTAATTCCGGCCAGGGAGAAGCACAGAGAAAAGGGGGTAGTTCCCAGAACATATTAAGGCACAGTATAGATGACCTTACATACAAAGCTGCAAAAAAGCAAAAATCAGCAGAAACCACAAAGCCCAGAGAACAGGCCCAGCTCACAAGACGGATGTTACACAAGAAGGAAGCTAATAACTATAAACACTCAAAAATAACCAGGCAGGGTTAGCTCAGCTCTGCCCATGCTAAGAATCACCCAATAATCCTCCTCAAAGCCACCAACGCCCTGTCACTGGTGTTATCCTCTCAATTTTTACTACTATTATTGGGATCATTTATTTAAATTCATCTTTCCTAGAGATTTTTCTGTTATTTTATCTTTCAAAAATTACAAACGTGATATGTGTTTATTGCAACCAGAGAAACACTAAAACATGTAAAGATGAGACCAAGTCCCCTCACTGCCCAGCCTCTGTCCTTTCCCAAGCCTTCCACAATCATAATGTTTACAACCTGGTTTGTATCCTTCCACACCTTTCCTCCTGCCCTCATAAAAATATACAAACATAACTTCATACATAGAAAGTACCTGTTGCTTATTTCTTCAAGATGAGATCATACTGAATATATTTTTGTGCAACCTAATCCTCTCACCTAATAATATACCATAGATGTTCCCCAGGTCAGAATTTGGCTCAGTCAGGGCCAGAGACTAAATATTTCAAACTTGGCAGACTGCATAGGCTCTGTTGCAATTATTCAGCCAGCTCTGCCATTGTACACAAAAGCAGCCATAGATAATATGTAAATTAATGGGTGTGGCTTCATTCCAAAAAAAACCTTTATAAAAACAAGCAGCTGGCCACATTTGGCACACAAGACATCTTTGCCAACCCTGCTCCAAGCCAGTATCTGCAGCTCTAACCCATTGGTGTTTTCTTTTAGAATTTTTATCACTTAGACTTCTAAGTAATGAAAGTATAGTATGAAATTTAATATATATATATATATAGAAAAGTATACAAATCACAATTATACAGCTTGATGAATTTCCACAAAGTGAATCTGGTGTGTAACCAACCAGTTCCCGTATCATAAAATAGAACCTGACCAGCTCTATGTAAGCCCTACATGCTCATTTTAATGCACTGTTCCCAACAACTGCCTAATAGCTCATAAAGCAGGTATGGCTTAATTAGGCTGACTCCAATTTTTGCAATATCAAGCAAAACATCAATAAGCACGCTTATTCTGTACTTTATTTCCTTGCACATTGCTGTTTCATTTCAATCGAATAGATCCCCAAATGGGAAACTAGAGAACCAAGATGTGCATGAGTCTATATATTTTAGTAGACATTACTGGACTCCTGTCCCCAAAAGTTGTAACGAGTCACAGTCCCACAGGTCCTGGCAGTGCCCCTTTGGTGCAGTTTGGTAGGCATTTAGGAGCAACTGTGCACCCAGCACACCCTGAAAGCCTCAGACGCTGGCCCAGCCTTGATAATTCTCATGAGACTTAAATGATCAGGGAAGAAGGGAAGGAACATTGAGCAACAAGAGGTCAACTTCCCTACATCTCCTCAAGTCTAATATCCCTTCTTAGCAAAGTATCTCAAGAATGGAAGAAAAAGTATCCAATGTACTCAGCCCTACTATGAAACTAATCTATAGCTTACATATGAAGGTAATAACCCAATTACAGCACAAGAATATGGGGAAAGGGGCAAGGGAGGGGAGGGGGGGAGATGGGTGGAGGGAGGGTAATTGGTGGGATCACACCCACGGTGCATCTTAGAAGGGTACAAGTGAAACTTACTAAGTGCAGAATATAAAGGTCTTAACACAATAATTAAGAAAATTCCATTAAGGCTATGTTAAACAGTTTGATGAAAACATTTCAGATTGTATATGAAACCAGCACGTTGTACCCCATGATTGCACGAATGTACACAGCTATGATTTAATTAAAAAAATTGGGCTGGGCATGATGGCTCATACCTGTCATCCTAGCCCTTTGGGAGGCTGATGTAGGAGAATTGCTTGAGACCAGGAGTTTAAGACCTGACTGAGTAAGAGCAGTCTATTTTTTCTACAAAAAATGGAAAAAATTAGCCAGGTTTGGTGGCAGGTGCCGATAGTCCCAGTATTTGGGAGGGCTGAGGCAGGAGGATTGCTGGAACCCAGGAGACTGAGGTCTCAGTGAGCTATGATGACACCACTGCACCTCTAGCCTAAGAGACAGAGCAAGACCCTATCTCAAAAATAGAAAAAAAAAAAAAAAAAGAGTTAAAAACTGACCACATCCATTAGGTTTGCTAATCACCTACTTTGTTTCTACAGCTAGGAGGTACTGTGGGAAACCAAGTTAATAACAAATCACTCGTGTCCTCAGAGAACATACACTCTCACTGGGGACACGAAATTTGCACACATGAATAACAGAGATCATTATATCTACACCACATAAAACGAGAGGGCAGCGATAGCTCTTTTTAATCCCATGACATGGGAAAGTCACGGTCCTGCCCCAGCTTCTGCATGGCAGAACCCCATTCCCGGTTGTCCCCAGTGCCCAGAGCATCGAATAAGATGGCAACGTGGAAGCACAAAACCCCCAAGCCCCTCGGTTTGGTATGTAACTCCTTCGCTTGGAGGACCCAGCAGGTGTTACGTGTGAGACGCAGCGAACCCAACACAACTCCACGCAAATCATCAGGTGTTAAACAAAGGGAAATCAGTATAGTTTTAATTTTTCTTGGCTGTATCTCACAACCGTTCTCTCAAGAAGACTGAAATTTCCAGGCTGAACTGGGAAAGTTCTGGAATACCACAGTGGGGCTTTGTCTGGTGTTTTCTTCCCACCGCCCTGTTTTGAAAGAAGTGCTGGAAATATTGCATAAAAACCGGGGCTGGCTGGACGTCAAGGCCTATTTCTAGACCAGGGTGGTTTGGATCGGGTTGAATACGATTCTGAACGTTTGGACGCGGAGATGAAACCGAACCTCAGCAAACTGAGAAATGACAAACAAACCGAAAATTTTCAAATTATGGGATGGTTTCGGGGCTATGGGCAAATGTCCATTAGCAACTAGGATGAAATTATCAAGCTTGTTTTTAGCCCGTGTCCAAAGGTTCACTTTTTTTCAGTTCTAAGTTATTCTCCTCTGAAGTCCAATTCCTGCTTGCCTAGGGCTTGGCAGCAGTAGCAATTAGAAGGGCAACTTATTTTTGCCAGATTTCCCTCTTAAATTTTTGCTTAAAAATGCTTGCATTAGCACTGAATAGCTCACTTCCTAATAATTCTTGTATATTCTAAAGTTATAACAAGGGGTTAAAATGAATAATTGTATCATTTTTTTCTTTTTATTAGCTGTATTCTTTTTTTAATTGTATCATTTTAATGACTATTTAAATTAATGAGAATTAGAATAATTACGATTATGTAGGATTAAATTATCTTATGGAAGTTTTCTCGAATGTCTTTTTTGTACCAGACACATGTTGAACATGGAGGAATAGAGGCCCATAGGACCCGGGCCCTGGCCTCAGAGAGCTTCCACTGCAGAGAAGAGGCGGACAGATTGGAAGCCAGTGACACTGCACTGGAATGTGTGTAGTCTCGGATGCAAATGAGTATCCCATCCCCTGTGATGGGGACACCAGAGGCCATTTATTTTTACTTTTATTTATTTATTTATTTTGCAGTTTTTGGCTGGGGCCAGGTTTGAACCCACCGTCTCTGGTAAATGGAGCCAGAGCCCTACTCCTTTGAGCCACAGGTGCCACCCTAGAGGCCATTTATTTAGCATCAGTGATGTCTCTGGTGCTGTTTGAGCCATGTTCTCTATGCTTCTTCCAATCCTTGCCATGTAACTCTGTGTGTATTTACAGAAGAGGAAGCTGAGGCTTAAAGAAGCAAGTGGCAAAACTGCGATGTGGACCCAAGTGTGCCTGTATTCCCCTGGCTTCCTTTCTATGTGGAAACCATGGGGAAAACTGGTCTTGTAAATCAGAAAACTCAGAAAGGTGTCGATTCTTTTTGCATGAAGTGCTGCACTTGGGGAGGGCAGGAGGGTGGGCAAAGGTGGGGGAGAGTTTCCATTTCTCCCTGGCAGGAGACGCCGCTGATGCGTGCAGAGGCGGGGCAGATCCATCAGTGACCACCTCCGACCTGCTCAGGGAGCTCACAGGAGAGTAACATGTTACACAGCCCCATGCATTTTTAATGACTTGGACTTGAAAAGTGGTTTCAGAAGGTGAGCAAAATACTAAGTTAATTGAGCGCTGCCTCTCAGCCTCCTTCTCCCAATGTAGTCTTCAAGTGAAATATGGCTGAAATATCAACTGTCAGATGATGAATATTTTAAAGAAAATTCTATTATGCACCCAAGGTTCATTCAGCTCAGTAATGAGAGTAATGAGGACAGTTACCTTTAGGGAAAGGAAGTGAGATCACTCTTGCTGCTTACTGGGGGCTGGTTTGACAGGCATCTGCTCTGAGCAAGGGGCTATGTCTGGGGAAATCACAGCTGCTTGTCTGAATCTCACCCAGTAGGAAAAAACTCTACCTTGCAGTGGTTTGGAACTCTATCTGTGGCAGAGAGCTGGCTCTGGCTGCAAACTATTTTTATTCCCTTGGCTGATCGCTGAGGTAGAATCCATCACCTGATGAATATTCAATAGGTGAAATTTATAAAAAGAGAGAGAGGGAGAGAGAAAATGATTCCATCTCTGCTCTCTTGCAAAGCCCTCTGTGGCCCTAAACAGAAAGAAATCACGAAGGCAAGAGGGGAAAAGCCAGGCACATCCCCTTCCTCCTTCATATGATTGCTCTGCACAGATGCTGGGAATGGACTTGACTTTGGGAAAGCAAAAAGGAAAAGCCATCAGTGTTCAAATTATTTCAGAGAAGGAGAGAGAGAGAGAGAGAGAGAGAGAGAGAGCACTCCTTGAAATTGAGAGAATATGAAAAGTGAGTAAGACAGGTCTCCACGATTTTTGCTATCTCTGGTAGGCTGTTTGGCTTTTTGCTTGAGTTTGGAATGCAGGTTAGGGCACTGCAGGGAGGGAAAAAGTAACATGAGGCTGCTACGGGGGAAGGCAGCCCTGACAGGGTCTGTGGGAGATCAGCAGTGTTGACTGCGCTGCCTGGAGTTGGTAAATAGCACAGGGAACATTTTTACACAGGAGAAAAATAGAGAATAGTCATTTTTCTGAGGTCTGCATTTGAAGTCAGTTTTGCTTGTAGGGCAACCATTGCTTGTTGAGCTAATATAGCAATCGTTGGTATTTTTGTCCATGCTGTTCCAACAGCATTTGAGGAACAGGGTAGCTGCAGAGTGATTCTAAGCAGCCGCAGACAAAGGCACTGTGTGTTCACATCATCATCCATCCTGGGCACCTGTTCTCAGGCCTGTCACACTGTACTGGGCTTTACTTTCTTCCTCTTGGAGGACGTGGGGGTCCCAGGGCTGGGGGACTCCTGCCAGGACTTCTCTTCCTTTTCCTGGGGCTGTCAGGGAGGTTTGAAGAAGACCTTTATCTTGTGTCTCTGCCTTGTTGCTTCCTGGTCATGGGTGGTCATATCCTGGCCCCAGGCAACTGTCTGTTGCACCTCAGGTGACTGAGCACCCACAGAGGGCGGGAGAGAGGAAGTGCATAGGAAGTTTCTACCACAAACTCCACGCCCACCCAGAAACAGGGTTGCAAGTGAGGGTGGAGAAGAGGCTTGGGGAGGTCCTGGCATACAGAGGCTGGAATGGAGGAGCGGTCTGGTGGGGAAGACACATATTTGGTTCTTCGCTCCAAGTATGGCAATTTCATAACCTCAGCACAGAGTCTGGTTTTCACCTAAGAATGCTTAATATGGTGGTTCTACTGCCATTAAAAAGTTCTGGATTTGTGATACGGAAATATAATGCCCAATGGACAGATTGAGTAACTCAAGGGTGGGCAGGAAATTTTGTTTTCTGCTATGGTGACCCTACCTTGATCAATCTGTGCTGCTTTGGCTTCCAGAACATTCTAGGCCATTGGAACTGTAATTCCTGGTACTTACCCAATAGCTGCTACTTGTAGGCACTTCATATGTATTATTTTCATTGAAGACATAAAGTAAAGTGAAAAAGGAATTACTATTTCCTCTAGTTATGCACGAGAGAAGTAGAGTTTAGCAATGTTGAGTGATCTGCTCCAGACTCCACAGCTAGGAAGCAACGGGAGAGAGATTTGAACGCAGACCTGATTCCAAAGCCTGGGGAGTCTGCTGGTTCTCTGATTGCTTTGCTACACCAGGGTTTCTGTTTTGCAGCAACCTTTGTCATTTTAGCTCAGTGTAAAAGTCGCCCCCACAACCCCCATTTGGCTTCTGGGGGAACTTTCCACTGGTTAAATCATGTTTGCCAGGAGCAGGGTTCTCCCTAAATCCCCTCATTGCCTTACAAGGCAGTTGGGTTCCCGGCTCATTCTGGGAGAGGGACATATGTCAGTCATGACAGGTGTCTGGGGTTCTCATGCTTCAAGGCAGCTCTGTCTTTGTGCCAGCCAACTTCATCTTCTTCTCCATCATCTGGAACCCCAAATCTTTCCTTGTGTGTCCTTTGATTTCCCTCTCCCCTTCCCCAATCATGTCCTATTAGGCTTGGAGGGAAAATTAATCTAGTAAACATAATCTTGCCTGGAATTAGGGTTGCATTTTCCCCCTAATCCTCTCATGGACTGGGGTAGGGAAAATGGTCCTTGGGGTCCAAGAAAGAAAGAGAGAAGCAGGGGTGGAAAATATGCAGACAGACCGGAGTGCCCTTCCAGATAACCTGTGCTGTTGCAGGCCGAAGATAACTTAGCCTGCTAAAGATTGCGGGCCCTGAGATGGATTTCATCTGGGGGCCTTTTTAAGATAAATACTAACAAACTGTGACTAGAAAATTAGATACAGAGCCCAAGGAAAGGTCTACATGAGTATAGGACTTTGAAACTCTAATGTCATCAGTTTCACAATGAATCTGCCTGTCTGCTCAGTTTTTAGCTTCATTTTGGTAAAGAGTCATCAAAGATGTTTGAGGTGGTGAGCGATGGCTATAATGAGCAGGTATTTCTTCACTAAATATAAATTACAAGCAGGCACGAACAGTGAATACAACCTGTTCTGCAACTCAACCCAAGCTCCTGGCCTTTTGGGTGTTCTTCCCACACAGGGTCTGCCAAGGTGAGCCCAACGACAAGCTTGAGGCAGGATTCTGTCCGCTTCTAGTCAGCATGAAGCAGCAGGTGCCTACACATTGCCTTCATCCCTACCGGGGATTGCAATTTGCCTGTCCTCTTTGGGGAACCTAATCTAGTACAGGACAAATCCTCTTTTCTCTGCAATTCCGCAAGGCTGATGAGTGTTTCTGAACAATTTTAATGAATTTACACACTCCAAGTACCTTTCTCTTCACCAGTGAAAAACATTTTTTTAAAAAAATTTCAGATTAATACGAAGGTACAAATGTTTGGGTTACATTATTTTCATTTCTAAGGTAAAGTTCAAGTTGTAGTTGAGCCCTTCACCCAGGGGGTGTGCTGAACTGTGCGCATTAGGTGAGATCCCACCAATATCCCCTCTCCTCCCCCTCCTCTCTCCTCTTCCCTCCCCCACGCTAGACTATACTTGTGCTTTTCTTTCATGTGGGTGTGTAGTTGTTTATATATTGGTTTCATATTAGTATTGAGTACAGTGGATACCTTTCTCCCCCATTCTCGAGATACTTTACTAAGAAGAATGTTTTCCAACTCCATCCAGGTAAACACAAAATGTGTACAGTCTCCATCTTTTCCTACGGCTGAATCGTACTCCATGGTATACATATGCCACAGTTTGTTAATCCATTTGTGGGTTGATGGGCACGTGGGGCTTCTGTGTGTTGGCAATTGTGAACTGAGCTGCGGTAAACATTGTGGTGCAAATGTCCGTGTGCTAAAATGATTTTTTTCCTTCTGGGTAGATAGCTAGTAATGGGACTGAGGGACTAATACTGTTACTTCTTTGAGAATTCTCCATACTTCTTTCCATAGAGGTTGTATTAGTTTGCAATTCCATCAGCATTGCAAAAGCTGTCCCATCTCTCCACGTCCACGCCAGTGACTGTAGATTTGGGATTTTTATGATGTGGGCTGATTTCACTGGTGTTAGGTGATATCTCAGAGTGCTTTTGATTTGCATTTCTCTGATGACTAGGGATGATAAGCATTTTTCATGTGTTTATTGGTCATTTGGAGAGACAATATCTAATCTTTCTTGTACTACTGAAAAGTCACTAGTTTCACCCAAAGAAAACCCCATGTTTTGACTCCCATTTTTTTTTTTTGCAAAATTAGTTCTTAAAGATTTTTATCATTATATTTAAATATATCATATTTAATGATTATTTTTATATCATTATATTTAAATATATCATCATTATATTTAAATAGTGGAAAATGTACATAACATTCATTTTTGCCATCATTTTAAGTATATAGTTTAATAGCATGAAATATGTTCACATTATTGTGCAACCACCACCATCAATCTCCAGGACATTTTTCATCTTGCAACGTAAACTCTGCCCCCACAAAATAATAACTCCATGTTCCTTCCTTCTCTAAGTCCTTGGAAATCATCATTCTCTTTTCTGTCTCCATGAATTTGACTGCATTCAGTACTTCACTAAGTGCAATCACACAATGTTTGTCTTTTTATGGTTGTCGCATTTTCCTTAGCATAATGTCCTCAAACTTCATTCATGTTGTGGCCTGTGTCATGCTTTTTTAACTGAATAATATTCTATCCCAGGTATATACCACATTTCATTTATCCACTCATCCTTCCATGGACATTTGGGTTGCTTCCACTTTTATCTATTGTGAAAAAAGCTGCTATGAACATAGTGGGTCAGATATCTTCAACATACTGTTTTCCAATTATTTTGGGTATGCGTCCAAAAGTGGGATTTCTGGATTGTGTAGTAATTTTACTTTTAATTTTTTGAAAATTGACATACTGCTATTCAAAATATCAATTTTTTAAATTTCAAATTAATATGAGGGTGCAAAGTTTTAGGTTACATTGTGTTCACTTCCAGTGTAAAGTTCCAGTTGTAAAAGAGCCCCTCACCCAGGGAGTGTGTTATATACGCTTACAATGTGCACAGTAGATGAGATCCCGCCTCACGCCCTCCCTCCTTCTGCCAATCATCCCCCTTCCCCTTCCTCCCCCTGCCGCTGTACTAGACTACATTTGTGTTTTATTGTTCATATGAGTATGTAGTTGTTTATATATTGGTTTCATATTAGTGTGGAGTATATTGGATATTTCTTTTTCCATTCTTGCAATACTTTACTAAGAAGAATGCTGGGAGAATGGTGACTGAAGATCCCATTCTCAGCAAAGGAAAGCACCCCCAGAAAAAGAGGAAAACTAAAAAGTTCTGAGTGAGTCAGAACAAAGAAAAGTCAGCTAGGTTACATTTAAGCTAGCCATTGCTAGCAAGTTTCCTGCCTTTTCTGAAATTCTAGCCTGTTGGAGATATAGCTTACAAACACCGTGCTGGGTCTGTGAGCACTCTGAAGAGAATAATAGTCATTGAAGAGGCTATGACAATGTCATAGGAAAAGATATATCTTTTGGGGCATTTCCTGACCATTAAATAGGCAAAGCAGATACCCATTGTGGAGATTTGCATTTGCCTGGGGCAGAGACCAAGGGAGTAGCTTGAGCTCTGAGATATGAACAGAAGAGCTTATATCCCTTATCGCAGAGGAAGATCCTCTGTGGTGGTGATGGGGGGAAAATGCCTCCCTCCCACTGCTCCCTCAGAGGAGATTAACACTGTGGTGTTTTACTTCACAGAGAACTAGTAGGGTTTAACACTTCCCTAGAAATCTGTGTGTGTGATCTCAAGCAGGAGGCTCTCCCAATACATGGCTCAGATTTCAGATTTCTGAAGGCTACCTTAAGGTTAATAATAATAACAATAGGAGCTGGTATGCTCAATCAGAGAAACTGCTGGCCTCTTTGTTCCCTCCTTCATCTTACTCTCTGGGCAAATAGACTTCAATAAAATCAGAGTGCAGCAAACACTCTGGGCCATTGCTGGAATCCCATGATGGGCAATGGAGCCCTGAGCTCCCACTTTTGATTCTACTCTACATCTTATGTCTCTTTCTTTACTGTCATTTCTAACTCTATATTTCTTCAGTTGATTGCCACCAGTTTCCACAGGTCTCAGTGGACCCCGACAGAAGAATGTATTCCACCTCCATTCAGGTTAATACAAAAGATGTAAAATCTCCATCTTTTTTAATGGTTGAATAGTATTCCATGGTATACATATACCACAATTTATTGATCCATTCATGGGTTGATGGGCATTTGGGTTACTTCCACGACTTGGCAATTATGAATTAAGCCACACAGTAAACATTCTGGTGCAAATGTCTTTGTGGTAAAATGATTTTTTTTTCCTTCTAGGTATACACCTAGTAATGGAATTGCAGGATCAAATTGAAGGTCTACTTTTAGTTCTCTGAGATATCACCTAACCCCAGTACGATTAGCCCACATCACAAAGTCCCCAAACTGCAAATGCTGGCATAGACGTGGAGAGAAAGGAACACTTCTTCACTGCTAGAGGGTTTGCAAACTAATAGTCCTTTTGGAAAATAATATGGAGAATCCTCAAAGAACCAAAATATCAGTTTTTGATGGCAATAATGGTAACAGATGAGCTTATATTTGCTGCCTCAATGTGTGGCCCTTTCTTTATTAAGTTTCTGCTTGCCCCCTCTGGACCAGGCAATCTAGAGAGCATCCAGGAACTGACTATCCTTAGAATGAAAGTATACACTCATTTTCCCCAGTGATCACACTGAGATGTTATAGTTAGTAACACATAGACATACAACGTCCTGTATCCTCAAACAGAACAAGAAGCTCTTTGACAACAGAGATCAACTCTAGTGTTTCTTATAACAATTTTCCTTTGCCTTAGAATAGTTACTCATTTAAAAGACTCAGAGAGGTAAGAAAGAGTCCTGACTTTGACAGAGAAATCTAAATTCTGATGTTGCATCTTTTCTTTCTCTCACAGAGGAATCTTGGACAAGCCTACCACTTCCTCATGCTTGAAACTTCAAAAGTCTTCACCAATCCAATGGGGATTTGTATGTTTTAAATAGGATAACACAGCTCTACGCTCACATGAGTCTCTGGTACATGGGTGTTGCCATTTACTGAGGGTGGTTTTCTGAGAACGATGGGACTTCTTGATGTCATGATTTGCATCCTGATATTGTTCCCTTCCCCTAGACCTACCCCTCTCAGGCACCTGTTACCCCTTCCTTCAAGTACTGGAAAGTGGGGTCCAATCACAACATTCGATTAGGGTGGAGGAGGGGAGGAGAGTTGAAGAAGTTTGTAAGGAGGTCACAGGAGGCAGGTGGAGTCGCTTTTTCTCTTTAGATTTTGATAGAGCCAATCAAACTGCCACATTTGCTTGCCTCCGCCTCTTCCTCTTAGTGGCACTCTCCAATTAATAAGGGTTCTAATCAGTGACTTAAGCTTGTATGAGATCAAATGGACACTCAGCCCTGCCATGCAGGCTATCGGCTCACTCTGAGGTCTGTTTGCAGGGACTCTGATGAGGAATTTTCTGGAGAGAGAGAGAGAAAAAAAAAATAAGACATCTCATCTTTGTTTTTAATTAATGCAGTCACCGGTTTTTTATTCCAAAGTGTCACATGCAGAAAATCAAAGAAGCCCTTGTATAAATAGTAAGAAGAAAAGGTTCTATCTATTAGTAATGGGAAGCAATTTCAAGGAGAGCATCACAGAGCTCTGATAGCCTCTGCATTCCCCTTTAGGTGAAATCTCTCAAAAATCATAACATAAATTATAGATTTGTCCAAGTCTTTTCATGAGAGGTTATTAAGAGTCTCATTTTAATTGTGTCTTAAGCCAAAAGAAAAAAAATATTTAAATGACATTTACCTAGGTCATAACATGAATGAAAAGAACTTTCAGTTTTTTATTTTTATTTTTATTGGCTTTGTTTTAGTTTAGTTCCCACCTTGAGAAGGGTTCTGTGGAAGATGATTCTAGGGATTTATTTTCGTGTTCTCACCCGTTTCTTTGGAGAACTTGATCGGGGAGTGAAGGCTGATTTGGTTTGGCAGACCTGTCAGATCTGCTTCGGCAGCGGCAGCCAGGCCAGGTTTCCCGTCTGTCCTCCGGCAGTTGCTGAATTGAGTATTACTTGTCAGCCACACAAGGATGGAACGCTATGAGCTCACTCCCCTTTGGGGCTGGTTTGTTTCCTTTGGGTTTGTTGTGATAAATCCACTGAAATGTGCTAGCTGGGGCACACCGTCTTCAACTCCTGTTCTCAGTATTAAACGTCCCTCCAGGAATCGCCAAGAAACTTTAGCTAATAGTCACTTCAAACAGCAACATTGCCTGAGTGCTGGTTACCGTTTACACTTTCCTTTCCTTCTTGCAGAAGATGTTTCTCCAGATCATCCATTCTCCGCTGCTCCTGCCAAACTCCTGCCTTCACTGAGTTTCTCATCTGGGAAGCCCCCCCTTGTGTTAGCAGACTGGGGAGTATACTTGAAGCAGTGCAGAAAGAACCCACTGGACCAGCCTTCTTTGCTGGGAGTGCTGTGTCTTGATGTACTTATTTATGCACATCATCCTGTGTGCTCATCACAGCTGCCGTAGGAAGCTGGCCAGGATGGCATGGTTTTTGTTATACCAACCTATCTGCATCCCAAGATGGACAAATTGCTGGAGGTCACATGGCCAGCAAATAGCAAGCTAAATTTTGAATAAGGAAAGACCTTATAACTCCTGATATGAAATCTAAAGATCCGGGGGTGGGTGGGTGGTTTTCTGTTTTTGTTTTTGAGACAGAGTCTTACTCTGTCACCCTGGGGAGAGTGCCATGGCATCATCACATAGTTCACAGCAACCTCAAACTCCTGGGCTCAAGAGATTCTCTTTCCTCAGCCTTCCAAGTAGCTGGGACTACAGTTGCCTGCTATAATGCTAGGCTAGTTTTTTCTACTTTTAGTACAGACAGGGTCTCACTCTTGCTCAAGCTGGTCTGGAACTCCTAATCCACCCACCTTGGCCTCCCAGAGTGCTAATAATATAGCCTTTTTTTTTTCTTTTTTGGAAGCAGGGTCTTGCTTGTCTCCTCTCTTAGAGTGCAGCAATGTCAAACTCCTGGGCTCAAGTGATCCTCCTGTCTCAGCCTCCTGAGTAGCTGGGACCGTAGGCACGTGTTACCAAGCCCAGTTAATCTTATTTCTATTTTTAGTAGAGATGGGCTGTTAAGCTGGTTTCTAACTCCTGTCCTTAAAGGATCCTCTTGCCTCGGCCTCCCAGAGTGCTAGGATTACAGGTGTGAGCCATTGTGCCCCAGCCCAAAGACCCAGGTTTGAATATAGGTTGGGGCTACTTACTACACATACAATCTAAGCATTTCAACCCTCTGCTTCCCCCACCCCCATTCCCTTTTCTGTCATGAGAGAATACACAATTCCTCCTTCCTAGGATCACGGAAAGGACTGAATAAAAATAGGCACAATGACAGATGTAAAGATGCCTGCCTCTCTCAATAAAGCCCACAAAGTTGTTAAAAATTGTGAAGTTGGCTGCACTTTGCATTTAAGTTCATTAAGTAGGTGCTCTCTGTTTAAGAGGGTGGTTTGCAAGGGCAGAGGGCAGAGCCTGGACCAAGAGCTCTGGGGATGCTGCTGCCCTCATATCATTCCAGTGATGACAAAAGAGCAGAACCTTATTCACAGAGTGAATTAGAACATGTCCCTTGATATCAGGTAGTTCTTTTATTTGTAAATGGAGGGGTGAAATAATTAAAGAAAAATCACCACTGTGTTCTCAGAATGTGAATTCACTGATTTGCCAACATATACTTATCAATTATACATTGTATGCCAGGCATTGGTCCAGGGAACAGTTGTAAGCAGGAGTTAGCTCCTTTCTCTTTTGGGTCTTAGATTCCAGAGAGGAAACAGAGACGATGAAGAAATAACACAACAGTATTCAAGAAATCCTTGGCGTTATAATGAAAATAAAGAGGGCCACGTCAGCTTGAATGACTAGGAGTCTTCTTCAGATTGGGAAGAGAGAAGGCTCTCATGATGAGCCGCCTCATCTTGAATAACAAGGAGCCAGCCATGCCAAGATTGAAGAGCCTGGCAGTGGTGGAGAGAAACTTTGAGGTGGGTATTCTGAAAGTGATCAGTCAGAAGTGATTAATATTTGTCTTTGAACATACTGTTAAAGATGCACATCCAGGAGGCAGATGCATTTCCACACACAGGGACAGGCACATTCATGTTTCAGAAGCTCAGGTTTGGTTCACAATTCCCAGTCCTTCCTAGAGGGGCTAGAACATTATGGGATGTCTGCACATATGCCCCGTTGGGCAGCAGGGGCCATCAGAGTCCCCCACAGGTGGGAAGGGTATCTGAGGGATGAGAGAGATATAGCCTCAGGGAAAAGGGATGTGGGTATTTGTGGAGGGCATCTGAGGGTGGGCTGAGACATTTGGGTTCTAGGGAGGAGCAGTGGAGAGCCTTTGCTATGCTTAGAAATTAATTTCCCGTAGAAAGGAAATTTAAACTCAAGAGTGTTTGTTCCCTCTCTCCCACTTGCTCACCCCTCTTCAGAATTCCCCCATCGGGTTGCCCAGTCTGAACTCACCCTTCCCTGGTCCGGTGAAATGTTTCTCCTTCCAGATGTAATCAACCCCTCCCCTGAGTGCCCAGGTTTAGAATGGGTTGCCATGACAACAGCATAGCAGAACTATCCAATAGAATTTAAACCTAGTCATGCTAGAAAAAACTGATATGGTTTGGAGTGTCTATAAATGACTGGAAATTAGGGACAAACCTCACTTTATGCTCAAGTTAGTCTCGGAAGGTAAGAAGGGGTCCCCATGTGACAGAACACAAACAGAGGATCAGAAACCAGGCTAGCTGCCAGCATTTGGTGGATATTGGCTGGGAATTTGGTTTCTTAGTTTATTCTCCATCAAAAATCAATGTTGATCTGTCATATTCTTTACCTAAAAGCTTTTACTGTGTTTTCTCCTTTCTGTACTGCCACACACTTATATACTCTCCCTCTCTCTCAGTCTGTCACCTGACAATGTTCCTTGAGATGAAATCTAATCTGGCTATGTTTCCAAAGCCCCTCGACCCTCAAGCAGAGATCAGGATGGGGAAATGAGTCTTGCTATTCTACCTCCCTCTCTGGTCTGCTTTTAGTAGAGATGTATTTAAGTCTCCAACCTGAAATTTGGGAAGAAAATAGTAATAATGAACTATAATGATCACTTTTCAATCATTTTGCAAATCCTGTTTCTTTTTTCTCCTCTCTTATTCAGTCGTGGTTTGCTTTTAAAACTCTTTTTCTTAGTGGCTTTATTCAGGAATTTGGGGGAGAGTTTTTAAAGAAGTGAAAAGTTGTACATCAGAATTTCAATGATTTTGCCATGCTTGCTGGGTAACTATAGATGATCTGTGATTCTTTGGAAAAGGGGAAGATGCTATTTATGAAGCCTGCTGTGGTTTTCTTAGTAGCTACTGAGGAGAAAAATACCTGCCATCAGTCTTAGCTGTAATATTTTGCAGCTTGTCTACATGATTGTACCAAAGCAGCACATGCTATAATAAATGATTACCAGAAGGAACATGCTCTTTGATTTAAAAAAAAAAAAAAAGTAACCTCAGGTGAACAGTATCTGAAAAATACCTAATCATTTCATGTGAGCATTTTAGTTTCAGTTAATCCCTTCATAGAGCAAAATTACAAAATGGGTCGGTTGTATACCCCTCATATGTTCTTAGAGAGTCTTTGTTTTAGTCTGCTTTCTGTTGCTATAACAGAATTCTATAGACTGGGTAATTTATAAAGAAAAAAAATTGTTTCTTATGGTTCTGGAGGCTGAGAAGTCCAAGAACACAGCTCTAGCATCTGGTGAGAGCCTTCTTGTTGGATCTTAACATGGTGGAAGGCCAAGGGACCACATGAGACAGAGAAAAACACTGGGGGCTGGACTCCTTCATAACAACCCACTCTCACAATATCAAACTCGCTGCCACAATCATGTCCTTAATTCATTAAGCCCCACCGTTTAATACTATTGCACGGGGGATTAGGTTTTCAACACGTAAACTTATAAGGGACAAATTCCAATCTTAGCAGTCCTGCTTCCCAAATTTCAATGCTGAAATTCCTTTTCTTTGCCAAGTACTCTGATTCAGCCTAGATCCATTAAGACAGAGAAATAAATTATGCACTGATTATTTCAATAAATATTTGAATATATATTCTGAGCCAGGTAATCTGGATAAGCCAATTCACCTAGAAGTGAATTTCAATGTCCAGTATAGCTCCCCCTCTGAGGGCTATTTGTATCACAGAAATAGTATAACAACAGTGCCAACAAAAGAAAAATTTAAAAAAGGAAAATAAAGAAAAAAGGCAAAATATATATTCATAAGACTAGTCATTGGAACATTATTTTCAGTAGCAAAAGATTGAAAACAATTCAAATATCCATCAATTCAGATGGGCTTGGTTGGAAACCATGACACATTCATACAATAAAGTATGCTATATAGGTATAAAAAGGAACAAGAGATACTTTTTTTTTTTTGAGACAGAACCTCAAGCTGTCAACCTGGGTAGAGTGCTGTGACATCACAGCTCAAAGCAATCTCCAACTCCTGGGCTTAAGCGATTCTCTTGCCTCAGTCTCCAAAGTAGCTGGGACTATAGGAGCATGCCGCAACACCCGGCTGCTTTTTGTTGCAGCCATCATTGTTTGGTGGGCCCAGGATGGATTCAAACCTACCACCTCAGGTGTATGTGGCTGGTGTTAGCCGCTTGAGCCACAAGTGCTGAGCCAGAACAAGAGATACTTTTATATATCATTTGAGGATATTTTATGAA
Source organism: Perodicticus potto (assembly GCA_963574655.1). Lineage (NCBI taxonomy): Eukaryota > Metazoa > Chordata > Mammalia > Primates > Lorisidae > Perodicticus > Perodicticus potto. The sequence continues at coordinate 42,193 of CAUYRH010133620.1, forward strand.
GGATTCAGAAACCTATGTCTAATATGCTATCTTATAATCTAAAAAGGATTAGATACACTTACATACTCAGACACTATGATAAATGTATATAAATGCAGGTATATACACTATACTGTATATACTGGGGGGCTGAATTTCTTCATAACAACCCACTCTCACAATATCAGAAACTGAATGGAGAAGTCACAGAAGGAAGCCAGACTTCTCTGACTATACTTTGTTTTGTACCTGCAATTTTGAAACCATGTAAGTTTTTTTTTTAATCAAATTATAAAACAAAATTCAATTCAATAAATTATTTCTAAAAGGAAAAGAAAAAAGAAACGCAAAACAAAAAAGTGAACCTAACCAATACATCAAGTTGGTGGTGTAACCACACACAGAGAGAAATTATTTCAAATAGCTTTGAACAGAATAATTTTCTATACATCCCTAGAGAAGTATATCCTAAAAACAAAACAAAATCCCAATGTATAAAAGAAATTATACTGTTTTTAGTATTGATAGTAGTAATATTAGTGTTGCTAATCTAAAGCTACTAAAGATATTTTACCAGATAAAGCAATCAAATACTTTTCTTCATCTCAGAAGGGTACAGGTGAAACTTAACTAAATGTAGAATATAAATGTCCACACACAATAACGAAGAAAATGTCATGAAAGCTATGTCCACCAGTTCAATGAAAATATTTCAAATTGTATATAAAACCAGCATGTTGTACCCCATGATTGCATTTATGTACCCAACCATGATTTAATTTAAAAAAAAAAAAACTTTTGTTAATGTCATCAGAACTGTGGAAGAAAAAAAAGGTATGCAAATACAAAATCACAGGGGTCAAAATTGGTATGAACTTATAATGTATTTTCTCCTGGGAAATGATGTTTACCGTGTTTCTGTCCTAGACCTAGAAATGATGATCAGCTCATTATCAACGATTGCCTCTGGTCAGCAGATTCTGGCCTCTAATATCACTTCTCACACCAGGGATCTCACATTTTGCATTGTTTAGATGGGTGACTGATTCCAGGGCTGGGGTGGGAAATAGATGTGTAAGTAAGGTATGAGAAGTTATATCAAAAAGTCATTGAGGCAAGTTGAAGTGATCAACAGTGACAAAATAAGGCAGCTTCAGTGTTGATAATATGTACATAGTAATAGTGCAGCACCTATGGCTCAGTGAGTAGGGTGCCGGCCCCATATATCGAAGGTGGAGGGTTCAAACCCAGCCCCGGCGGAACTGCAACGGAAAAATAGCTGGGCATTGTGGTGGGCACCTGTGGTCCCAGCTACTCAGGAGGCTGAGACAAGAGAATCACCTAAGGCCAGGAGTTGGAAGTTGCTGTGAGCTGTGTGATGCCACGGCACTCTACCGAGGGCGATAAAGTGAGACTCTGTCTCCACAAAAAAAAAAAAAAAAAATCACTCAGTGAATATGTACATAGTAATAATTGGAATCAATTCAAATATTTCACATATGTGTAGATCAATGAAATCATGGTAATACTAATAGGAGAATCTATCAAGGACGCTAATGGAACAACTAATTATTATCAAAACTAGTAAATAAAGGAAAAGAATCAAGAATATTTGGTTACTCTGGATAAATGTTATATTTACATAGGATAAATGCTATCCTGTACATCTGAGTAAACAAATATTGGATAAGGGGATATTTCTCTTTATAGAAGTATTCCACATGGTACATAAAAGTAACACAATTAGAATATGATTTTGCAACCCCCAAATGAAGTAATGAGTAAGACAATCAACATCAATGTCTGCTAAGATTAAAATAGGAGACAGAAGTTGACATTGCGTACCTCTTGGTGGAAGTACACACACTATCTACAAAGTATTTTTGCCAAAAAACCCCCCAAACCCAAACCTTGAATTCGAACTTGATCAAGTATCTTGATCATATTACTAGTTTACTAATATTACCTGAGGCAAGTTGAGGTGATCAACAGTGAAAAAAAGAAATATAAGGGACAGAGGAATACATTAAGTAATACCATCTGGATGCAGTCAGCAAAGTCCAGAATTTGAGAAATTTTACAGGACACAAACTCTGGCATTTTTAGTAAATACATTTACAAAGAAAAATACAGAGAGGAAGGGGAACCATACAGATTTTAAAATTATTTAAGAGACATCCTTTGTGATGTATGATTCTTGTTTAAAGCCTGATTTAAAATAACTTGCAAAAATCATTTGAGATAATCAAGACATTTGAACATTTGATTTGAGACAATTGGGGAAACTGAATCTTTTCTGCTAGGACTTCTACTCAAATGTTCAAAAGAGTACTAAGAGGGGAGATCCTTGCTTTGTGCCTGGACTTAATGAGAAAATTTGAGTTTCTCACCATTAAGTATGATGTAGCTGTAGGGTTTCTGTAAACATTCTTTTATTTTTTTTTTTATGAAAAGGAGATTCCCTTCTATTCCTAATTTTCTGAGGGTTTAGCCATGAATGTGTTTTGGATTCTTTTGAATACTTTTCCTGAATCTAATCTTGCCATCCTGTGACTTTTGTTCTTTAGCCTGCTGATGTGATGGATTATATAATTTGGTTTTTGAATGTTGGGCCAACTTTGCATGCTTGGGATAAGTCTCACTTGGTCATGGTGTATAATTCTTTTTCTACCTTGTTGGACTTGATTTGCTAAAATATTCTTGAAGGTTTTTGTAATTATGTTCAGGAGAGATATTGGTCTGTAGTTTTCTTGTAAAGTCTTTCTCTGGTTTTGGTATTAAGGTAACACTGCCCTCATAGAATGAGTTAGACATTGTTTTCTTTGCTTCTTATGGAAGACTGTACAAGATTGATATACGTTTTTCCCTTTAGTGTTTGGCAAAATTCACAGTGAACTCATTTTGGCTTGGTACTTTATGTTTTGAAAGATTAATATTATTGATTTGATTTCTTCAACAGATAAAGGTCTATTCACATCATCTGTTTCTTCTTATGTGAGTTTTGGCAAAGTGTACTTTTTAAGGAATTAGTCCATTTCATCTAAGTTATCAAATTTGTAAGCATAGAGTTGTTCATAATTTTCCTTTCTTATCCTTTTAATGTCCATGGGATCTGGAGTAATGCCCATGGGATCTGTAGTGATGTCCCCTCTTTCATTTCTGACGCTAGTAATTTGTATTCTCGCTCTCTTTAGTTGGCCTGGCTAGAGGCTTATCAATTGTCCATCAGTTTTTCAAAGAATCAGCTATTGACTATTCAGTTTTATTGATTTTGCTCTAATTTTTATAATGTCTTCTGCTTAATTTGATTTTGATTTGCTCTTATTCTATTTTTTACGTTTATAGTAAATATTTACTATTTTTAGTAAAATAAAATTCTATATCACTGTTAAAGAACAGTGGTTGCTATAGGGTTGGAGGAGTAGGGAGAAGTGACTGAATGCAGAACTTCTTTCAGCATTGTTTTGCAAGGCATGGTTACTGGCAACAAATTCTCTCAATTTTCATTTGTTTGAGAAAGTCTTTACTGCTCCTTTATTTTTTGTTTTTGAGACAACATCGCATCTTGCTCTACCACCTTGGCTAGAGTGCTATGGCCTCAGCCCACCTCACAGAAAACTCCTGGGCTCAAGCAATCCTCCTGCCTCAGCCTCCCAAGTAGCTGGAACTACAAGCACATGCCACAACACCTGGCTAATGTTTCTATTTTTAGTAGAGCCAGGGTTTCACTCTTGCTCAGGCTTGTCTGAAATGCCCAAGCTCAAGCTATTTTCCTGCCACAGCCTCCCAGAGTGCTAGGATTAATAGGTGTGAACCACAATGTCCAGCTGCTTTTAAAGGATAATTTCACAGGGCACAGAATCCTATAATGACAGTTCTTTATTTCTCTCTCAACAATTTAAATATTTCATGCCACTCTCTCCTTTTTTCTCCTCTTCTTCTTGCTTGCTATTTTTGAGGGGGAGATGTCAAGTGTAACTTGTGTCTCTATTCCTCCAGAGGTAAAGTTTCTTCACCCTCTGGCTTCTTCTTCTTTTTTTTTTTTTTTTGCAGTTTTTGGCCGGGGCTGTCACCTCCGGCATATGGGGCCGGTGCCCTACTCCTTTGAGCCACAAGTGCCACCCGCTCTGGCTTTTTTCAATATTTTTTCTTTGCCTTTGATTTTATGAAGTATTAATATTATATACCAACATGTAGTTTTTAGGCATTTTTCTTGCTTAGCATCCTTCAGCTTCCTGGATCTGTGGTGGGGTGTCTGACACTAATTTGGAAGAAATTCTCATTCATTAGTTTTATTTATTTGTTTTTTGAGACAGTCTCACTTTGTTGTCTCTGGTAGAGTGTCCTGGTATCACAGCTCACAGTAACCTCAAAAGCTTGGGCTCAAGTGATTCTTTTGCCTCAGCCTCCTGAGTAGTTGGGACTACAGGAGTCTGCCACAATGCCTGGCTACTTCATTAATGTTTTAAGTATTTTTTTTCTGTTCTTTTCACTATTCCCTAGCAATGGTATTCCTTATGGGTATGCTACACCTTTTGTGGTTATGACACAGTTCTTAAATATTCTATTCTGTCCTTAATATTTCTTCTTTTTGATTTTCAGTTTTTTAAGTTTCTTTTCTTCTTTTTTTTTTATTGAGACAGAGTTTCACTTTGTCACCCTCGGTAGAGTGCTGTGGCATCACAGCTCACAGCAACCTCCAACTCCTGGCCTTAGGCAATTCTCTTGCCTCAGCCTCCCGAGTAGCTAGGACTATAGGCACCTGCCACAAAGCCCAGCTATTTTTTTGTTGCAGTTTGGCCAGGGCTGGGTTTGAACCTGCCACCCTTGACATATGGGGCTGGTGCCCTACCCACTGAGCCACAGGTGCCGCCCTCTTTTCTTTTTATTTTTTAAACTTTTATTTTATTTTATTTTATTTTAGACAGAGTCTCACTCTGTCTCCCTGGGTAGAGTGCTGTGGTGTCATAGCTCATAGCAACTTCAAACTCCAGAGCTCAAGTGATCCTCCTGCTTCAGCCTCCTGAGGAGCTGAGACTACAGGTGCCTACATGACATCTAGTTAATTTTTCTATTTTCAGTAGAGACAGGGTGTTGCTCTTGCTTGGGCTTGTCTCAAACCTCTGAGCTCAGGCAATCCACTCACCTTGGCCTCCCAGAGTGCTAGGATTCGGACGTGATCCACCACACCCAGCCAGTATCATAAGTTTCAGTTGTTGTATCCTTATTAAGCTCAGGGGTTCTTTCCTTAGTCAACTCCAGTGTACTGAAGAGCCCACTGTTCAGTTTGTTTTTGGTGTGATGATAGTATAGTATGCTTTAAAAAGGACACCTTTTGCAGATATAAACAGAATAATTTATAAATTAAATGACATTATTATGTCCAGTATAGTGGGTGGGTATAGGGAGAGGAAAAGGGTAGAGATGAACAAGTTTGGCCACTAGTTGGTCAATGTTGAAGTTGGGTCATACATACACAGAGGTTTATTATACCGGTGTCCCAAACATCACTAGAAAGTTGACATAGGGTTGGCGTGGTGGCTCACGCCTGTAATCCTAGCACTCAGGGAGGCCAAGGCAGATGGATCATTTGAGCTCATGCATTTGAGACCAGCTTGAGCAGGAGTGAGACCCTGTCTCTACTAAAAATCAAAACTGAGGCAAGAGGAGCTCTTGAGCCCAAGAGTTTGAAGTTGCTGTGAGCTATATTGCCACAGCACTCTACCAACAGCAACAAACTGAGACTCTGTCTCAAAAAAAGAAAAAAAAAAAAGAAATGAAAAAGAAAGTCGCCATAGATAGGGAAAATGGAATATTGTAGCCATGAATGCATGTTTATTTATAAAATATTTATTTCAAAAGTACACAAAATATCTACAAAATAGTCCCTACATGTTGGCCACCTCTTTGTAAAATTTCGTAACGCATATTTTGAACACGAATGGACATGGAGCTATCGTGTCCCGTTTTTCCCTATGTGCAGTGACTTTAGTGCGACTTTTGGGACACCCTGTGCTAGTCTCTCTGATTCTGTCTATGTTCGACGTTTCTCCTAATGAAACAAATACAAATAGATTAACAGGGAAAAGCAAAAACAATTTATCCCAGAGAATAGACAGTGGTAATTTCAGATCTTGAGGTACCAGGGAAGGAGGCTTTCCTGGGCCCCTCAAATCATACACAAGTGACCAAACGGTCAGCCTTTGCCAAGCATCCCTGCTTAGGAGCGATGCCTTCTACAGATCTGTTTCACTCTCAGCTCAGTGTTATTCTGCTGATTCTCTAACAACTGGTGTTCCTGACTTCCTGCCGCAGCTCTGGGCAAGTCCCACGTGCACTGTTAATCAAGTTGCTGAACTTCCATGAAGTGGAGAGGTCATTGATCCCCCTGGACTCTGCTCAGCGTTATTGATTCCTGCCTGCTGCCCCATGGTCTTGTGACCTCCCTGCATGCCCTGTGGCCTGTGTTTCCCGTCCCTCAAGGAGTGCACTTGCCAGCTCCAAGGTTTCCTTCGCTGTGGGGAATATAGCGTGATGCCTAATAAAATTTGCTGGGCAACAATAAGGTTCAAGGTTGGCTCCTCCTGCAGAGAAGTTAACGTCTTATCTGCTTTCGGCACCACTCTCCCTGTGGTACTCAGCCAGATTTGTTAAAGATTTTCAGAGCAATTGGTTTTCAAGCTGTTGCTGCTAACCCTGGCTCTAGCCTCAGAGGCAACCTTTCTCCAGGCTGGATTATTTATGTCTATCCTGCAGCCTCGCGAGGGAAGTGTGTTTTGGCCCCCAAACAAAGATCACTGCCTCCTATATGACCTCAAAATATTTCCCTGCACAGGGCTCTCCACCAAGATACTTTGCTGACTTATTGTTTTAGTTGCTTGAGACTATTTCCTTTTTGAGGTATTGGAGGCATCTCTTTGGGGAGGGGGATATAGTGTACCCATTTTGAGTAGTTTAAAAAATAATGTACTAAAGACAGTGGGTGTAACCGTTAAAAACACATTTCAGAGGAGTCTGTGGAGCAATGGATAATAGTGCTGAACAAGACGAACGGGACAGAACAAAGTTTTGGATTTGGAACTGCCCTGGCTTAGTGGTTAAGATCATGGCCCTTGTCAGGCTGACCCAGGTTTAGATATTAGCTCTCCCACAGCTGAGTGATTTTTAATTTAATTTTTAATTGACAAATAATAATTGTATACAGGTTTACCTTGGAGATATTGCACATTTGCTTCCAAACCACCACAATAAAGTCAATATCACAATAAAGCCAGTCAATGAATTTTTTGGTCTCCCAGTACATATAAAAGTTATGTTTATGGTGTGTTGTAGTATATTAATTGTGCGACAGCATTGTGTCTGAAAAATAATGTATTTAATTTAAAAATACTTTGGCACCCCAAAATCCTGACAGAGACATACAAAGTGAGCATGTGCTATTGGAAAGGGGTCACTATAGATTTGCTCACCATAGGGTTGCCACAAACCTTCAATTTGTTAAAAATGCATTATCCAGCAAGTGCAAAATAACGAGGTACACCTGTGTATTTATGGAGTACAATGTGATGGTCTGATACATGTAAACACTATGGAATTAGTAAATCAAGTTCATTGTGAATAACATATCCATCTCTTCATATACTTACCTGATTTTTGGTTGTATGAACACTTACAATCTACTCTGTTGGACTGGGCATGGTGGCTCACACCTGTAGTCCTAACACTCTGGATGGCAGAGGCACATGAATTTCTTGAGCTTAGGAGTTTGAGACCAGCCTGAGCAAAAGCAAGACCCCTTATCAATTAAAAAATAGAAAAACTAGCAGGGTGTTTGTTGTGGCTGGTGCCTATAGTCCTTGCTACTCGAGAGGCTAAGGCAAGAGGATTGCTCAAGCCCAAGAATTTGAGGTTACTGTGAGCTGTCGTGTCACGGCACTCTACCCAGGGCAACAGAGCGAGACTCCGTCTCAAAAAAATCAAAAAACAAACAAACAAACAAAAAACAACAACAACCAGAAAAAACAAAAAACAAAAAAAACCTATTTAGCAATTTTGAAATATGCCTTTTTAACTGGAGTCACCATGCTGTGCACATCTCAAAAGCTTACTTCTCCTGTCTATCTGAAACTTTGTATCCTTTGACCCACATTTTCCCAGTCGCCCCCTTAGCCTCTGGTAATCAATAAGGTCAGCTAACCCTCATGGCCTTAGCATCCTCAGCTCTACCACAGTACTTCCTGGTGAACTGTAAAGGTAAAAGCATATAGGTATGCTTGGCACATGGTGACTGTTCATTAAGTGATTATTATTCATACATTATTTAAAACGTTAACAAAAATTTGTAGTCATGATTCTTACTGTGACACTTTTAAAAACTCATCATACATCTATTATAACATCTCATACATTGTGCTGTAATTACTTCTATTGAATTGTTTCTTAGTCTAGACTAAATAGCAGAAACTCCCTGTCATTTATTTTTTTCTTCCTAACATCTGAAACTGGTATCCAATCAGTGCTCAGTCTTTGTTGACTGAATGCTGTTAGCAGCAAGGGAAACTTGTTTAAGTCATAAAACACAGGGTACATGAGCTTACCCACATGCCTCCCTATCTGTGATCAAAATCTTGACAAGCCCAACACACTGGATTTATTCTTTACTTCTTTCAGAAGTGGCCATTGACAATAACTTCAGGAGATTCGTGGGCACCCTTGCACCTTCTTCTTAATGCTGGGAAGAGGGGAGTATGGAATTAAGCCATCCACTGGCATTCAGGGGTAAAATGAGCTGTTGTCTTATAGATCCTTAAGAATGAAGATTATTGATCTGTGGTCCAAAGGACATTCGTTTTTCTGGTTTTTCTTCTAGTACACAGGCTCCTAAACCTTCATATGGGCTAGAATTTTCCTGAATTCTCTGCAGACTTGCTCTTCTGGGGCATCAGAAATGAAGTACATGGTGCTTAAGGAATGCTGATTGTGGTGTAATGTAGATAAGTAGAGGATCTTTAGGTCAGGTTCAGATAATGGAGATGGGTGCTAGGGAAAGCTACCTTGATTAAGCTTTCTCTACAAGGTACATAAGTCTGTTAAAGCAGTATTGCCATCAATTCAATTCATCCTCAATTAACTGCCACTACACACTTACTCACTTACAGTGAAAACACTATTGGAATCAATATTTAAAGAAATCAATCTACTCTTCCTTCTCAAACCCACTGGTTTTCTAAAGACCTACTCACTTTCTTTCCCTAGGAATTAATTTCCTAGGTCATGCCTCTATCCTTCTGGTCAGAAGCCCTTTGTTATCCTGTTTTTCTGGCTTAACCCTGGTCACACTGTGTGGAGCAGCCTTGACTGCTCTTTAAAGTTCTTGGAGGTGGTTCAGGGTTTGGATCAAGTAGTTCTTATTAAAATGATGACAACAACAATGGCAAGAATAATTTGCAGAAAACCCACAAAAAATACCTCCAAAACTTTTTGTTGTAAGTACATAAGAAAAGTATAAAAACGTACTGCATTAACCCATTCTTTTCTCCCTACAGTCATAACACCTTTACATACTTTAAGTTTTCATCTGGGGGAAATTCAGTCTCCCACTGCAATTGTGTACACTGGGCATCCATGTCTTTCAACACACACAAACATATGCACACACATGTACACATGTTGGCCAACGCAAAACAATAATGAAGAATTTCAATCTTTTCTAGCACTTCAGAAAACTTTCAGTGTCCGGATTACTCTTTCAAGGTAGGAAGCATATCTAAGGGGTACAAGAGACTTTCCTCTGTGCCCAACTCCTGCTGAGGCAAATCAGAGAGTTGCTGGATAAAGATGGATTTTTTCCTCCCCAAATCCAGAAGGCAGCTTCACTGCAGTCTTAGTTCTCTTCTGGAGCCATTGATCTCATTGGTTTAATTCACGCCTGTGTTTTCTACAGTAACACTTCCAAAGTATGTGAAATATACAATTTTTAAAAACATTTCAGAAAGAAAAGCTCCCATGTTGTTGTCTCCAAACAGGATGAGGAAGCAGCAAAAGAACCCAAGCATATAATCGTATGATTTGGATGTGACCCATATGAACAAGTCCAAGTGACTACATCAAGGCATTGGAATAGAAAGCCTCCAGGGGTAACATCTTAATTAAACATACCCAACAAAAGCCGGAGTTCTGCATAAATTCTGTGTGGGTTTTCTCCTTTAGCATCATGGAAAGAATCATTGCTTGCCTCATGTCCATCATCTCTCCTTGAATGAAATTCCCTCAGCACAGGGAATACCACCAGTTAGGGCTGCCTTGTCTCTAAAAAAGTAGCTAAAGTTTATTTTTTGCTGCCATCTTACCTTCCCTCCTCCTGTGTCCTGATTTCCTGTAGTTGTTCCTCAGGCTCTAGGCTGTGTCCAATTCCCAAGGGCCTCCTTGCTGTCAGTTAATAATAGCTTTCAATGCTGTTATTCTTCTTAGAGTTTTTGCATTTTAATAGGGCCCCCAGGGATTAAAATGCCTCTAGAACCAAAAGAGTGAATCTCTAATGGTGGAATTTTAGGTACCAGTGACAGGCATTGTGGGAGATTTCATGGAGAGGGAATACCCCGACAGCCTTCAACTTGACTGACTTGGTACGGTTGGTCCTATCCAGGAGTACAAGAGTGTGAATTAATTGGCAATGAAATACCAAACCTTATTGAAAAGAAAACCTTAAACGTTGCTAATTATAGCTTAATGTGTTAATCAGCTTTCCGAGTAAACGAATGTGTGGTAATATTGGAAATATTTCCTAGCTGGGAAAATGATGCAATATCTTTAGGGGACAATTCTCGAGGGACAATGCAATAGGGAAGCAGAGGTTGCTGGGATGGAAATGCTTAGTAATCTGGTATCCCCTTACTGAAGGAAGTAATCACATTGACACAGAAGAGACTCGCCTGATTAACTCTTAGGTACAGGCGTGAAATGATGATAAACTTCATACCGAATGTTGTTTCTATATACATTTTGCACATGGACAAAAAAAGAGAGAGAGAGGGAAAAAAAAAGCCAGGATATGCTTCTCACCATTGTTCTGCACAAGAGGATGTCAGATTCCTGCACTTTATCTGGACTTCTCTATCGCTTTTTTTTCCTCCCCCTGCTAAGTAAACAGTGGAGCTTCATCCATTATTCAGCTATCAGAGACTGTCAGCATTTTCTGGCTGTGGAACTTGGGAGTTCTTGCATTTCTTTAAAACTGTGGAAAAAATGTATTTGCAAAACTGCTGGAAAGGGAAATGAAGAGAGATATCAACTCCTACAATATAATTAATCCTTGCCAGCGTCTCCCCCAGAGGGCTGACTGAGTTTTTCTTTAGTAATGGGAATTTAGCTTTCTTTCTTTTGGGGTTGTCATTATTCACACTTAACTACCTGTGGCAAGTACCGTGGAGGAGAGAGACTGTTGTAAACAGGTTTGGAGGCACACAGGAAGGAAAGGCTTTGAAAACGCGCCCCGTGAGAAAAGGCACGGAGGCGCTGTGCAAGGCTGTACCTTAAAGCTGGTAAACACACAACCCTCCCCACAAGCCAAATGTTACAAATTCTACTTTTATAGCTCTTGGAAGGCTTTCTGCAATCTTTTCTGTGTTGAATGCTACAGTTCAAAGTCATCTTTTGGAGAGAGTTTTCCAGGTGAAAAGTGGCAGGTATAAGAATATTAAAAGCAATGCAAACTCTTGTGCATGTAAATATATACTATTTTATTGCTTTTACCTTTTGAATCGAAGAAGGTGACCTCCTCACATGAAAGCAGAGAATAAACATCCCAAGGAGCATCAGATCAACTTGCAAGAGGGACGAGATGATTGCAAGAGCCACCGATCCATTTCCACTTCTGGATGACGGCTTCCAGAGGCCTCTGAGGAAGGAATCACAGAGCCTGAGCTGTTGTTCTATTTCCTCTCTGCTGTGTAGAGTGCAAGAGTCTCTAGACACAGAGACAAGAGAGTTGGTTTCAGTTCACTTGGGCAATTCCTAGAGTCGCCCTCTTCAAGCAGGCGGTTCACCACACCCTCATGTTTTGCAAAATACGTGTTTTTTTTGTAAATTGCAAAGCACTATTGGATAGTAAAGTGTTAGAACGGTGGAAAAGTTATTCTTGTGAATGTAATCGTGGTCTGCATCAATCTGAGGTGATGATACATTATTAAATACAGTGGAGAGTGCCGAGAATAGAAATGGCTGGTTCTTGGGAGTCTACATTAGTGCACAAAGAAAAGAAAGCAAATGCCTTTCCTTTTTTCTTTGTGAAGTGGTCTCTGTTAGAGCCCTGGGTTGCTGTAAACCTGATCCCCTCCGCGGCGCCTGCCCGGTGAATCGCAGAGTCCGGCAGGTTGGTGGAGCGGGAGGTCCGCAGTGCCGAGGTGTCAGCCAGCTGAGCGGCGCAGCGACCCGCGGCCGCACACTCAGGCCGGGCCGGGCAGCGGAAAGGGGAGGCGCAGCTGGACAACCGGCCCGACAGCTCCTGTCTGGAGCAAGGTGCTGCGGCACGGCGTGGCCTGGGAGGACGAGATGAATTTTTAGGTGTGATCTACTGGACACCCTGTGGTCCAGCGTGTCCTTTGGAGAGTGTTGATAGTACGAGGTTTCTTGGGCATGGCGGGATTCTGCCTAATCCTGTGCCTCTGCTTCGGCAACTGCCTCCAGATGGACCAGGAAGGATATGGCGGCATGAGGGAGCTCACCAAAGAGGAGGGTCACGGCTGCCTAGTTCACGGTCATTTGGATCATCTTCTATACTGCCGTTCACTGTGACTGATGGTGCAGCTCCCACCTCCTCCCTGGCGGGTCCACAGGAGGCCTCTTAGTAACAGCACCCAGACGTGATTGTCGGGGCACCCCACCCCTGGGAACCTAAGAGACCCGTGTCTCCTGGCCCACTAACCAGCGTGTTGGGCCTCAGTGTTTTCTGCAAGAATTGTGACCTGAAGCTTTTTAAAGAACCATCACTTTTGGTGGAAGCATTTCTGAGTTTGTCCCTCACCAGCCATGCCTTCTTGGACGCCGTCGTGTAACAGCCGTTTGCCAAGTGGAGCTGGCTTGTAATTCGATGCACCTCTGGATTCGGACGAGACATTGAAATGTCTTCCTCGATTCTCCATCCAGTGTACAGTTTCTAGACTACCAGGGCATTTGGAGTCTTCTGAAACAATATGGCTGTGTGTGCGTGCTCCATAGCACAGTGTGAGCAGCACCTAAGAACAGTTTCCATTGTAGAATGTTTTCAGATACTTGAATAAATCAGATCTTTAATTGAAAAAAGAAAAAAAACCTGATGTAATCATGATTTTAAAAAATCATTGGAAAAATCCTGTGTTAGTTGAATGTGGGCAGAACTAACAGGCTTGAGTTAACAACAGGCTTGAGTTACAAATCCAACTTAGGTATAACTCACACTTATGAACAGAGGCTACTATAGTAAGTCCTCCAGTTACAAACATCCAGTTTTTTACATCCTACTTGCGCTTACAAACAGAGGCTATTACACTAAGTCCTGGGGTTATGAACATTCAACTGATGTTCATTCACATTTAAGAAGAACAGAGGCTATTACAGGTAATAGGTAAATGTACCTGTCCCAACTTACATACAAAGTTGACTTAACAACAAACCTACGAAGCTAACTCATTTGTAACATGGGGATGCTCAGGAAACACTTGCTAGTTTTGGGGAGAAGAACAGATAGAAGCGATCTGGTTAGAGTGAACCGTAGCTTGCGAACAACCCACGTATGGGAAGTCACCAATATTATCCCAAAGAGCAGAAGACTTCCGAGGAAAGTTACAGAGTTTCATATGTTTCACGATATTTGTCAATGGTGCAGGAAGACAAAAAAGACACTGCAAATCCAAGTGCAACTTCTTGAAAGTTGATGAAACTTTCGAGATTTACACTTGATCTTAGCCAAAAGGCGGAGAAGCGATGAAACTTTCGAGATTTAACATAGAATCCCATGAAAACAAATTCCTGACCACTCATGATTTAGATACTAGGGAGTGGGTACATATGTTTACCTTTAAATATGTTTGTGTCATAATTTAGGTGGGAAATAGAAGCATAAACAACTAAGATAAAATGCAATAAATAAGATACTCACATAAGCCTGGATTTGACTTACCGTTGTAACACTAATTTGTGTAATCATGAGCAAGTTGCACTTAACATCTAAAAATCTCAGTGCTCTTATGTATAAAATGGGATAATGACAGTACCTATAATAGAACATAATAGGAAGGCACATGTCAAATACTCAGTATAGTACCATCAAGCCATTATTACCATTATTATCATTATTAGGAATGATAAATCCTCTAGTAGAGGTATCTAGTCCTGGAAGGTAACTGCAAATTTAATGGAGATAATGATGAATTTTAACATTTAGTTTAAATAATCAGTCATGCGAGAAAGGATCGGAGAATGTGGATAGAAATGACATCTAGTTAACAAATGCTATAAAATGGAGCGAAGGTTTTAATTTTTTAAAAATTTCTTTTGGGGGGCACTCTGTTGCCCTAGGAAGAGTGCTGTGGCATCAGAGCTAACAGTAACCTCAAATTCTTGGGCTTGAGCAATCCTCTTGCCTCAGCCTCCTGAGAAGCTGGGACTATAGGCACGCATTACCACATTTGGCTAGTTTTTCTATTTTTTAGTAGAGAGGGGGCCTCACTCTTGCTCAGGCTGATCTTGAACTCCTGAGCTCAAGCAATCCACCTGCCTCAGCCCCCCAGAGGAGTGAAGGTTTTTATTAACAATAAAGCTCATTTTAACCAGTAGCATAAAACACCAAGATAATGGTTGAGAGGATAAAGACATATTGCCCAGATCAGAGAAGTTAAAAGTCCTTGACCTGTATCCCGTTAGAAGGGCTGTGCTCAGCTCTGAATGGCTGACTCTGACAGGGGTGGGTTAAAGAGGCCTCTAGAATCTTATAGAAGGTGGTAAGGACATGAGTCAAAGGCATAGAGGGAAGGTTTGTAATGAACAGGGTAACTGCTTTCAGACTTCAGTGGGTTGTCAGGCATCGATTTAAATTTACAGATGTGACTAAGTGGTTAATGCTGTTGGAGGAAGTTTCATTACCTACACTTTCTCTTGGAGGGGAATGGCGTGCCCCATGGGACCACATGGGGATACACTGGGATGGGTCAGGGGGCAGAAAGGAGAGGAAAGCACAGGCTGAAGCCTTTGTCGTGTTTTCCTGGCAAGACAGGGCAGGGGAAACCCCACAGGATTGGCTAGTTTGAATAATGCCAGTAGGTTTTAGGGAAAGACAGGGTGTTCCTAGTTAAATGGCCCTGGATTGATTTAGGGCAGGGAAATTATTGGTGTAACGTGTAAGAGTTAGATAAAGGAAGTGAGTGGAGTGCAGACGACAGATTAATTGGTTCACATATGAAAGGTGTGCTTATAAGCAAATTGTTTTAGTATCTTAGGAATCAGTCCTGGGAGTGTCAGTCTCTCTCCCAGCCAGCCAGGTCCCCCAAGATGTCAAAACATCACAAAAGATAAAAACTAAAATCTATGATTAATACATCAGGCAGCAAGCTGTAGCTCCAGGGGAAGGACTAGAAACCTTGGGGAGATGTTTTAGGGAGGCAGGTTTTGGAGGGTTAAAAAAAAAAATCTTTCTATGAAATCAAGCCGTGCTAGAGTGACATGGATGTCTTCATCACAATGAGCATGCCTGAACCCAGATGTGTTCTGTGATGGGATATTCAGATCCTTGGTGTTGTAGGTGGGAATTCCTTCAAACACTGGGAAGTTGGAGTAAGTCACAACTCCTAGATTCTATCATTCTGTGGTTAATGGCATTGCCTGGTCTAGGAGGGAACTTGAATGGCAATTGTTTCTTTTTATGTTCTGCTCCTTAACTTCTGAGTATCAGAATCAATTTAAAAAGACCAAAATTCAGCACTGGGAGTAAATGACATTTTTTTCCTTTTTTTACATGGTTGTAATAATTTAGGCTCTGGTGGGAGGGTTGGAAGCAAGCCGCTAGAAAAAAGACCCCTTATTCTAGTGCCAGGTCAATGAAAGTCAAGTGGCCGTATGCCTAAGTTAAGAACAATGGGCTGACCTTGAGTTCTCCTGAGAAACTCTGGACTATAAGGTTTGTATTGGCAAAATCTTTCTATGAATTCATTCTTCCAGAAATATATTCAACTCTCGCTTTGCTCTATCTACTGGGGACTTTACTGGGTGTTAGAACCATCTTTGAGGACTGGCCTCTTTATTGGTTATCATTTTAAGTCTGTGTTCACATTAAGTCAGCTAAGGTTTCCTTCTGATTCAAAAATTCTTTGATTCCATGATGGTATTCTCTGTGTGTCTCTCAGAACTCTGCTCCTTGGGTGGATCCTTCTCATAGGAGCTGCTTGTCCTTGTTGGTAATATATAACATGCATCTCGCCAGTATTACTCTAAATGCTTCCATCTGTTATCAGATTGGTAAAATTGCTCTTATACTCAAAGAAGCTGAGATTTCGAGAGATTAACAACTTGTCCAAGATCAAGCAGTTAAGAAAGAAGACCAGAAAAATGAAATCTGCCTGTGTTACTCTTCCTGTCCTATAGAAGGGTTTGATATTATAGTGACAAGTATCAAAGCCTGTCAGCAAAGGATGGTGGGAGTGCCATGCTTGGTTTGACAATCAAAGTCACTGACTCTGGCTTGGAAGGGTTGATCATTGCATCTGAGATCTGAGAACTGAAGATAGTAACTAGGGTCCCTTTGTATCTTTCCCTAAATAAGAGTTTATTTTTTTTTTTTTCTGGTGGGAGTATGGAGGGAGAGAAAAACAAAAGAGGAGAAAAATGTATTTAAACAATCATGGAAGAATTTGGATTTTTCTTTCGTTTAATTATGTTTTTATTTCCTCCACAAGTTTAATATTTTTTTTGTGTGTGTGTGCGCCCCAATTCTACTTAAAGAAAAAGGAAAAATTCACTTTTACTTCTAAAATAATGTTTTGATATGTATGGACGGAGTACTGGTCTTGCTTTAAAAATCCATCTGAGCTCAGGATGTGTTTTGAATTGGATATTTTAGGGTTATGGATATTGTTTTCAAATCCTGGATATTTATTACTCAGTTAGGGAACTTGATCTCTTATCCAATCCTATAAAACATGTTATTTCCACGAGGATAACCCTTGACTACTCATAGAAAATATATAAAATTTGCTTTCCTTCTCAGAAATGGGTTGTTATGTTTCCATTCTTTTTTAACAATCATGTTGTCACCATTACTGAAAATGTGTCATTTCATGCATTATTGCAATAAAAGCCCTCAACTCTGTTTATTTTAGAATGAACGCACCAACCATGCTGACTATTTTGTAATGCACACAAAATTGAGAGAGAGAAGCTCGTTTATAAATTTGTGATGTTGAAGCTGAAACATCTGTCAGGACTTTGAATTGACTGGATAATAGATAATAACCAACTGGGCCCAACAGTTTGCATGGCCATCTGCTCAGAGTTAAAACACGGAGGGAAATTTGATTAATCCTTCTGTATCTTGGGGGATTCAGGAGGTGGGCCTGCTCTGACTGCGTATGCCTCTATTTTTAAAACGTTTTAGTGAAAGTTTTTCACTTATACTTTCCACTCTCTATTTGTGAAAATGGGACTTTAAGGGATGAGTATGTTTATATTTGGGGTGTGGGGTATTGAAGGGGGGACGTGGGATGGGGCAGGTGAGACAGATAGCAAAGTGGCAAGGTATGTAGACTTTACAGTTAGATAACTTTGGGGTAGAAATGCCTCACTTTTCTCAACTGTAAAATGGAGTAATAAGATTCCATATTTCATAATTTTTCACAAGGTTTACATAAGGTAGTTAATGTATGCACATAGTATAATGCCTGGTACCTTATAATCACCCACTAAATGTTAGTCATTCTTTTTGTCAATGCCATTATCATTGTATCACCTTTAATCATCTTATTTGAGAACAAAAAATATATGGATTTTAAACCCTTTGGGAATAGCTTTCTTTTTTAGATTTATCTTCTAATAGGTATTTACTGCATCGGTAACCAATTAGGTGGTGCCTGTATGCATGTGCAGGCGTGAGATTGAGTGTGAGCGTGTGTGTGTGTGTGTGTGTGTGTGTGTATTTTAGTAGAGCCAGTCTTTGGAAAACTCTGTTTGATCCACTTAAATTAATTGCTTCATTGCTGAACTAATGCCTGGTATTAACATAGAATAAGTCCTTTCCCCCCTTTTAAATATACAGATACACTATTGCATATGTCATTACGGTGAATGTTAAAATAATGACTAATACACAAGGGGCCAATTTAGCAGGAACCCTTAATCATGGCTTCCTGCCACTGGGCCCCTGATGGAAATACATAATTATAGATAAGTAATTGTAGATAACAGAGCGCTGGGAAATTGAGCACAGGCCAATGCCAATAGAAACCAGCCCCAAAGCTCTTTTCAATATAGGTTTTAAGGAATTGCATTTGTCTTGGTTTGTCTTTGTCTCTTCTCCTCCAGTCTTTTTGGGCTACCTCTTCAACCTGATCATTCTCAATTGGCAATTCATGATGGCTTTAAGCCTCCCGTCCTCCTTGCCTCCCCACTCCTCTCTCTGCTTCTCTTCCTTTCTCTCCCCTCCTCCCTTCCTTCCTCTCCCCTTTTCTTTTCCTCCACCCCTATTTTTCTAACACATCAACTGGGCATTTGCTACGGGGGAAGTCCTGTGCTAGACGAAAAGGTGACCAGAACAGACATCTTCTTGACTGTCATGGAATTTACAGGGGGGAAGTTATAAAAAACATACATGTAATTCATTTTAACATTTACAAGGACAATGAAAGAGAAGTTCACAGTATGTGAGAACTCGTGACAGGAGACTTAACTTTTTCTACAGTGGATGGGCAAGAAAGATGGTTCTGGAAGAGTATGTGAAGGCAGGAATAGTAAGGGACAATGGAAACTGAAAGAGTCTGGATAGAAAAGGGCTGGGAGGAGAGTAAGTTTGAGATTTTTATCTTTATTCCAAGGGCAATGAACAGTGAAGGAAGGACCTTCAAAATGATCGTCCTGAAACACTGTATTTCCAACATACCGAAAGTTGCAGACTGTAATAAACAAAGATCTCTGTAATGGCCCCTCTGCTTTATTAAATTTGGACATTTTATAGTAATTTTCTCTTTTTAAAGTAACCTAACATGGCAGAGGACTTTGAAGCCCTAGTTCTCACCTGTTTTGAGTTTTTTTTCATCCCAGACTTAATGTTCCTGTAGATTTGTACCCACAATTCATAAACAAAGTTTTCTAGTCCCACTCAAATTTTACACAGCCTTAAACAACATGCAATATTGTTTTTCAAAGTTTAATGCTTTGTATAATTAACCCTTTATACTCTATGTGTGGTCTTGCAACTTGCTTCTTTCCACAAAGTTCTGTTTTTGAGATTTATAAATTTCGGTGTATCAGGTTGTTTTTAACTGCTACATAATATTTTAGTGTGTGAATACATCGTTAATATACCAACACGCATTTCCTCATTTTCCCACTAAGAGACACTAGGGTATCTCTCCCCATTTTTGCTGCTAAGGACATTCTTACCTATGACTCATCATGTAAATAAGCAAGTGTTTTTCTAGGAAACGTTCCTAGAGTTGGAATTGTTGGGTTGACATCCAACTTTCAACATTGTCTGTTAATCTCACTGTTAAGCAACATATACTATAGCTTAATACTAGGTCTTGGTATCTTATATGGCAATTGCTTGTT
Organism: Perodicticus potto; assembly: GCA_963574655.1. Lineage (NCBI taxonomy): Eukaryota > Metazoa > Chordata > Mammalia > Primates > Lorisidae > Perodicticus > Perodicticus potto. Next base: position 61,960 of record CAUYRH010133620.1, read on the forward strand.
CTATTAATAGTTCTTTAAATTTGTCTACTATATGAACTGAAAGATTAGCTTGTCAATGATGTACTTTTCCTGTCCTTTGTTCTTTTTTTTGCCATGTTGTGTGTCCTTTTCTTATGGAGTTGGAATACCTATTCTTTTTTTTTTTTTTTTGAGACAAAGCCTCAAGCTGTCACGCTGGATAGAGTGCAGTGGCATCACAGCTCACAGCAACCTCCAACTCCTGGGCTCAAGCGAGTCTCTTGCCTCTGCCTCCCAAGTAGCTGGGACTACAGGCGCCCACCACAACACCTGGCCATTTTTTTTGGTTGCAGCCATCATTGTTGTTTGGCGGGTCCGGGCTGGATTCGAACCTGTGAGCTCAGGTGTATGTGGCTGGCGCCTTAGCCTGTTGAGCCACAGGCGCTGAGCCTGGAATACCTATTCTAATCCTTTGTAAGTTATATGCACAATAAGTAACTTCTCTAGGTCCGTGGTTTATCTTGTTCATTCCGTTTATGATGTTCTTTTGACATACAATGATTTTTAACTTTTCATTTAGTCAAAATATTCCATGTTTTTATTTATGGTTTATACTTTTCATTGTCTGGTTTAAGAAATCCATCATCCAAGATGATGTTACAACTTACTTTCCCACATTATTTTCTAAAATTTTCAGATTGAGGTCTTACCCTTCACATTGAGGTCTTTAATTCCAGTTAGAATTTATTTTGCTGTATGGATGTAGTTTCACTCTGTTTTTTTTTTTTTTATGAATAATCAATTGTTTTGGTACCATTTGAGTTTTTCATCCTCTCCCAAACTCCCTGATTTATATTGTCACTTTTGCCAGATTTTTCTAGTTTTTTTTGCATTGCTATAATGGAATATGTAAGGCTGACTGGGTAATTCATAAGATAAGGAGGTTTATTTAATTTAGCATTCTGCAGGCTGTACAAGAAGCATTTCACAGCCTCTGCTTCTGCTGAGGTCTTCAGGAAGCTTCCAATCACAGTAGCAGGTAAGGGGAAGTAAGTATCAGTAGGGAGAGGAAGGCAGAAAGAGAGAGGAGGGAGGGAGGTGCCATGCTCTTTTTAACAATTAAGTCTCCTGAGAACTAAAAGGGAGAGAATGTACTCATTACTGCCAGGATGGAACCAAGCCCATCATGGGGGATTCACCCTTTGACCAAAACCCCTCCTACTAGATCCCACCTCTGATAGTGGGGATAAAATTTCAATGTGAGATTTGGAGGGTATGAATATCCAAGCTGTATCATATACATTTAGTTGTCATATGTGCATGTTCTCTTCTGCACTCTCTATTCTGTTCCATGGGTTTATTTGTTGAGTTCACTACTGTACAATGTTGGACAATTAAGTTCGTGAACTCATCATGGAAAAAGTGCTACCTAATGTCATTGCTGAATTTCACATGGTCGCCTCAAAGTACTGCCCATGGGAAGATAGGCATGGATGCCAGTGCCTTATCCTTTAGAGCACTTTTTCTAGGATGAGTTTGCAAACTTAATCATCTGAATTTGTATGATAACAGCTCTGATGATCATTCCAGAAAAAGAGTTCCAAAACTGCTTTGAGGGGTTGACTAGGTGCTGATATCAATGCATATTTTCCCAAGAGGAGTATTTCAAAGGTGACCATAGCACTAGTTAGCAGTCAGTTACATAGTACTCCTTCAAGGACAAGTTCAGAGCTTAGGAGTCTGACCTCATACAATATATAACTTTATAAAAAGTCCTAGAATCTGACCTGGTAACTTGTTCTAGCTTTTGACATTTGGTCTCTAGAGGAATTTGAAGGATCAGCTTGTCAATGAAAAATTCCCTTCGGTCTTTAATCAGAATGACTTTAAATTAGTCTACAAAGAACTGCTATTTTTAGTCTATTGAGTTTTTCCATCCATATGAGTGCACTCTTGTTTATTCCAAACTTTTTGTATGCCCATTAATAATCATTTTCATAAGATTGTTAGATTAATACCAGGTATTTATAATTTTGATAGGAATTTTACATGGAAATTTTAAAAATTATATATTTTGTTATATTTCAAGTGGCTATTATTGGTATATGCTATAGATATGTTGAATGTGGATCTAGCAACTTGCTGTGCTCTTAATCATTCAAACAGTTTGTACAATTTCTAGATACTGATTCCTCTTCTAATAGCCAACTGAGCTTTGACCAGACTGAGCATCCCACATGCAATAACTATACACATTAGAAAAACAAACAAAAAGATAAAATACAATAAGAAAAAATAAAACTAAAGCAACACTAGAAAGTGCTGGAAGGTGAACTGAAACAGGAATGTTATGGGAGGGAGTTGACACGTGGAAAAAGGCGATACACTTAGATGAGTGTTCTGTCTTTAGGCAACTTGATGGGATCTTCCACCACATAAGGCTACTAAAATTCTGAGACAAAACCTACAGTATATTTGGCAGGAGGAACCAGAAGACAAATTTAGGCAACCACAGTCTTTAGCAAATTAAGGAAAGAGCCAGAGAGGGAATCTCCAAGTTCTTCATGTAAACTCTGCTCAAGTCCTGGCTGATCCTTGAATCATATATACATATATACATGAGGTAGAATCTGAGAAGCTCAACTTAAAGATAAAGGAAGTGAACCGGGATTTGTGCTGTCATCCATCTCACAGTATTTTCATTTTGAGTCCAGTCATATTAATTGCCTCATAAACAATTAATAACAATTCACACTCTTTGGAAAACTATCACAGAATCCAGGATCTCCATATCATAATATTCACAAGGTTCAGGATGCAGTCCAATATTATTTGACTTGCAAAGATACAAATATATGTGACCTATTTTACAGAAACCATTCCCAGATACTGAAATTATCAGACAAGCCTTATAAAGCAGCAATTATAACAACGCTCAATGATGAAGAGGAAAATAACAGACAAAAGAAGAGGAAATTTCAGCAGAAGAATAAGAACTATGAAACATGGAAAGAAATTCCAGAAATGAAAAATAAAATAAATGAAATAAAAAAATTCACTGGACAGTATTAGCAATTGAATGGGAATGATAGTAAATTACAGGTATCTTAATGATTGATCAATTGAAATTATCCAATATGAAGAAAAGAGAGAATAAAGATTAGGAAAAAATGAAGAAATCCTCAGAGAACTGTGCAATAACATCCAAGTTCGAACATACAAATAAATGAGTTCTAAGAGGTATAGGAAAGAGAAAATGGACACAAAAATTACTTACAGAATAATGCAAAAGTCTTTCCAAATTCGGTGAATGATATAAACATACAGATTCAAGAATCTTAGTAAATCCTAAGTATGATAGACAGAAAAACATGCCTGAGTACATTCTAGTCAAACTGATAAAAACCAAAATGAAGGGAAAGTCTTTAAAACAGGCAGAAAAGTACTACATTTGCATCTAAGGAAGCAATTATTCAAATGACTGATGATTTTTCTCATCAAACAATAGAGTCCTTAAGTCAGTGAAATAACATTTAAAGTGCTGAAAGAAACAAAAAATCTGTGCGGTGCCTGTGGCTTCAGTGGGTAGGGCGCCCACCCCATATAATGAGGGTGGCGAGTTCAAACACAGCCCTGGCCAAACTGCAACAAAAATTCACTGGGCATTGTGGCAGAGCACCTGTAGTCCCAGCTACTCTGGAGGCTGAGGCAAGAGAATCACCTAAGCCCAGGAGTTGGAGGTTGCTGTGAGTTGTGTGATGCCATGGCACTCTACCCAGGGCGGTAAAGTGAGACTCTGTCTCTACAAAAAAAAATAATTATAATAATAATAAAAAAAAATCTGTCAACTCAGAATTCTATGTCCAAATGAAATATTCTGAATAGTAATGATAAGAGCAACACAGTGAACATTTTCAGATAAAAGAAAAGTAAAAGAGTTTATTGCAGAACTGACAATGCTAAATTTCAAGAATAAGGGAACATTTTCATGCTTAAGGGAAATAATACCAGACATTTTGGAAGGAAAGAAGAACACTAAAAATGGCTAAAAGAATAGAATTTAAAGTCTATTATTTTCTTCTTAATTACTTTAAAGCACATATTCTTATTTAAGAAATAAATTAGGCTGAATGACACTTGGGTACAGGAAGAAATAAAAAAGGAAATCATTAACTTCCTTGAGTATAACAACAATGAGGACACAAACAACCAAAACCTATGGGATACAGCAAAAGCAGTCCTGAGAGGAAAATTCATCACTTTAGAAGCCTATATTCGAAAAACAGAAAGAGAGCATATCAACAAACTCACAAGCGATCTGATGGAATTGGAAAAAGAAGAACAATCTAAGCTGAAACCTAGCAGAAGAAAAGAAATATCAAAAATTAAATCAGAGATCAATGAAATTGAAAACAAAAGAATCATTCAGAAAATTAATGAAACAAGGAGTTGGTTTTTTGAAAAAATAAATAAAATAGATAAGCCTTTGGCCAGACTAACTAGAAATAAAAAGGTAAAATCT